>RCUC01136583.1:0-68422 GCA_003697995.1 Taxidea taxus jeffersonii
ACACACACACACACACACACACACACACACACTGGAATACTATGCAGCCATCAAAAGAAATGAAATCCTGCCATTTGCAGTAACGTGGATGGAACTAGAGGGTATTATGCTTAGCGAAATAAGTCAATCGGAGAAAGACAACTATCATATAATCTCCCAGATATGAGGAAGTGGAGATGCAATGTGGGGGTTTGGGGAGCAGGAAAAGAATAAATGAAACAAGATGGGATCGGGAGGGAGACAAACCATAAGAGACTCTTAATCTCACAAAACAAACTGAGGGCTGCTGGGGGGAAGGGTGTCAGGAGAGGTTGGTGAGGTTGTGGACATTGGGTAGGGTATGCACTATGGTGAGTGCTGTGAAGTGTGTAAACCTGGCGATTCAAAGACCTGTACCCCTGGGGCTAATAATACATTATATGGTTATAAAAAAAATAAAAAATAAAAGGAAGAGTCATTCTGTTAGCATAACCTCAAGTGTGGTCAAAAGTGGCTTGTTATGAAAAACAAATGATGCCATCAGCCCTATCACTCGTCTTACAAAGCTCTTTGTCAGGAACCAAAGACAAAGACCAAATTTATATTTCAAACTGTATGGGGGGAAGAGGGTGGGAGTCACAGTTGAGACTTTACATGGCCTAAAAAGCTTAAAACATACAGTATTTGACTCTTTAAAGAAGTCTACCAGGGGCACCTGGGTGGCTCAGTGGGTTAAGCCTCTGCCTTTGGCTCAGGTCATGATCCCAGGGTCCTGGGATCGAGCCCCACATTGGGCTCTCTGCTCAGCGGGGAGCCTGTTTCCCCCTCTCTCTGCCTGCCTCTCTGCCTACTTGTGATCTCTCTCTGTCAAATAAATAAATAAAATCTTAAAAAAAAAAAAAAAAGAAGTCTACCAACCCCTGCACTAATTAATTCATAAGACAAATCTCAGTAATTCTCTAAAGATTTTATTTATCTGTCAGAGAGAGTGAGCGCATACAAGGAGGGGGAGCACCAGGCAGAAGGAGAAGCAGACTCCCTGATGAGCAAGGAACCTGATGCATGACTAGATCCCAGGACCCTGGGATGATCATGACCTGAGCCAAAGGCAGACACTTAACCAACTGAGCCATCCAGGTGTCCCAACAAATCTCAATAATTTGAAAAGGCTTCAAATCATGCATTAGTATATTTTGTTACAAGTAAACTTAATTAGAAAGTAACAACAGAAAGAAATCTGTAAAGTCCCAAATGTTTGGAAATTTAAAAACAGACTTTAGGGACGCCTGGGTGGCTCAGTTGGTTGAGCGGCTGCCTTCGGCTCGGGTCATGATCCCGGGGTCCTGAGATCGAGTCCCGCATCGGGCTCCTTGCTCAGCGGAGAGCCTGCTTCTCCCTCTGCTTCTCTGCCTGCCTCTCTGCCTACTTGTGCTCTCTGTCAAATAAATAAATAAATAAATAAATAAATAAATAAATAAATAAATAAATAAAATCTTTAAAGACCTATTTTAAATAACCCATGGGTAAAAGGAGAAATCACAAAAACAGTTAGAAAATATTGAACTGAAGGACCCCTAGTTGGCTCAGTCAGAAAACCATGTGATTCTTGATTTCATTGTCATGAGTTCAGGCCCTACAATGGGTGTAAAGATTACTTAAATAAATAAATTTTAACAAGATATCTCTTTTAAAAAAAGAAGAAAATACTGAACTGAACAGAAAACTAAAACTAATATGTATAAATTCATAGGATGCACCTAAAACAGTGCTTAGAGTCCAATGGAACATTCTGTCATAATAAAATGTTCCATAGATCCAGTGTCCAGTGTGGTAGCCACTAAATAAATGAGATTACTAAACACCTGAAATGTGACCACAGTGACCAAGGAACTCAAAACTTCAATTTTATTTAACTTTAATATTAATAGCTACATATGGGTATCAGCTACCACATTTAATAGCACAGGCTGGGACAGAAATTTGAGGACCTATACTAGAAAGAAAAAACACATCTAAAATAAATAATCTGACTATGTCCTTCAATAAGCTAAAAAAAAAAGAACGAATCAAACCAAAATTAAATATAATGAAATAAAGATCAGAGTAGACACCAATGGAGGAAAGGAAGATGAAACATAAAACTGGTTTTTTGGAAAGACCAACAAAACTGATCAACAATTAGGTGGATGGAGGAAAGGGTGCAGGTAAAAAAGGGAAGGTAGGAGAAGGAAGAAGAATATATGAGAGAGGGAGGGAGAGGGAGATTGATCGGTTTAGAGAGAAAAGAACAAAGATTACCAAACTCAAGAGTGCAAGAGTGAAACAGAGGACTTAACAACAAATCCTACAGAAATAAGGGAAAAATAGAAATGTGCTTATGCCAACAACTTAAATGAGTGAAACTCCAAAACTGACTCAACAAGAAACAGAGAACCTGAATATATCAATATCAAGTAAAGAAATTAGATCAGTAACTATAAAATCGTTTTCAAAATAAAGTCCAGGCCCAGTTGGTTTCAATGGTGAATTCCTCAAGGAAGAAATAATACAAACCACACACAAACCTTTAGAAAAGAAGAGAACGCTTTGAAACTCAGTTAAAGAAGCCAGTATTACCTGTTACAAAGACAAAGATATAAGAGACAAAGCATCACTAGAAAATGATGGAATGGGAAATACAGATGTATTAGAAGAGGAGACAAGGATCATTCCCAAATTTCTGGTTAAGGAAACTGGAGTAAATTACTCAAGCAGATGGCACTCACAAGAGATTTGGAATCTGTTGAGAAGAATTCAATTTTAAACATGGTGAATCTGAAAATGCATATGGCTCATTTGATAAAACATGCTAAGAAGGCAGTTCTGGGGCCCCTGGGTGGCTCAGTGGATTAAGCCTCTGCCTTCGGCTCAGGTCATGATCTCGGGTCATGGGATCGACCCCCGCATCGGGCTCTCTATTCAGCGGGGAGCCTGTTTCCCCCCTCCCTCTGCCGGCCTCTCTGCCTACTTGTGATCTCTCTCTCTGTCAAATAAATAAATGAAATATTAAAAAAAAAAAAAGACACCTCTGTTAAATGTAATGATACATGAGCCTGCATAAGGATAATCTTTTATTCTAAACTAATGGCCTGACAGTTCATGCACTCACCTAGCTTTCTAGTCAATATGTTGTTTTAATTTTTCTGATAAAAACTATATAGGTAATATTTCACATTTTAGAGATTTGGGAGTTTAAATGAGTTGTCTTTACATAACCATTTATACTTTTGAACTTCTAACCGTGTCCTTGTTCTACTTTTTCAAAATAATTATAAAAGTTGAACTGGTCAAGAACATCTTAAACACCCTTGACCCAAGACTCTCTGACCCATAACTTCTTTCATTTGCAAAAATAAATTATACTGATCATCCCTTCATCTTTCTTTTTTTAAAGATTTATTATTTATTTATTTATTTGATAGAGAGAGAGTGCACAAATAGGCAGAGCGGCAGGCAGAGAGAGAGGGAGAAGCAGGCTCTCCACTAAGCAGGGAGCCCGATATGGGGCTCAATCCCAGAACCCCGGGATCACAACCTGAGCCAAAGGCAGCCACTTAACCAATTAAGACACCCAGGTGCCCACATCCCTTCATTTTTAATTGTTTGTCTCCCAAACTACAATACCATTTTCCTGAGAGCAAATATCCTTTAACAGTTTCGCGTACAGAACAGGAATCGAAAGCATAAGTTCAATGACTCCCGATTCCGTAATTTCACACCTGTAAACTATAAAAAGTTAGGACCTAAAGAAATCCTCAGTATCTCCACCTTAATAAATATTGTAAAAACTGGACAGCTGCATGCAACAGAATGAATCCCAGATCTCACATGATACACAAAAATCAACTGAAAATGAACCAAAACTCAAATTTAGGACATGATAACATAAACCTCCTTGAAAGAAACATGGGGATAATGACATTGGCCTCAGAAATTTTTTGACTTTGACAGCAAAAGCAAAGGCAACAAAGTAAAATAAACAGCTGGGACTACATCAAACTAAACAGCTTCTGCACAGCATAAGACACCATCAACAAAATGAAAAAGCAACCTACTAAATGGAAGAAAATACCTGCAAAATCATCTATCAAATAAGGGGTTAATATCTGAGATACAAAACATATAACTCAAAAGCAAAAATACAAACAATCCAATTTAAAAATGGGCAGAGGTACTGAATAGACATTTTCCCAAGGAAAACATACATATGTCCAACAGGTATAAGAAAAGGTGCTCAATCATCACTAATCACCAGGGAAATACAAATTACAACCATGATCATATCACCTTGAAAATGGTAGAATGGCTATCGTCAAAAAAAAGAAGAGATAACAAACGTCAGTGAGAACACGAAAGAGAGAGAACCTTTGTACACTGTTGATGGGGATGAAAACCGGTGATGCCATTATGGAAGACAGTATGGGGGTTTCTCAAAAAATTAAAAATAGAAATACCAAGGGGGAAAAAAAAAACTAGCAGGGGTGCCTGGCTGGCTCACTCATTGGAGCGTGCAACTCTAGATCCTGGGGTTGTTGAGTTTGAGCCCCATACTGGGTGTAGAGATTACTTAAAAAAAAAAAAAAAAAATAGAACTGCCATATGATCCACCAATCCCACTTCTGGGTATACAGCCAAGGAAAATGAAAACAGGATATCAAAGACCTATCTGCACTCCCATGTACACACACACACACACACACAAAATAGTATTCAGCCATGAGAAAAAAGGAAATTCTGCCATTTCCAACAACATGGATGGGCCTTCAGGACATTGCTAAGTGAAATAAGCCAAACAAAGGCAAACACTGCATGGCATCACCTATATGAAGAAGTTTTTTTTAAAAAAGTCAAACTCATAGAAACAAAGAGTAAAAAATGGTTGCGAGATGCAACCAGAGAAACAGAGAAAGACTGATAAAGAGTACAAACTTTCTGCTGTAAGATGAATAAAGTCTGATGACATAGTATATAACATGGTGACTATAGCTGATTAACACTACTGTATATTTCAAATATGCTAGGAGAGTCAAACTTAAATGTTCTCATATATATATATATATATATATATATATATATATATGAATATGTTCGGTGACAAATATGTTAACTTAATAGGTGGAAGGAATCCTTTCACAATGTATACAGATACCAAATAATCTGATGCACATTTCAAATATCTTATAATTTTGCCAATTATATTTCAACAAAACTGAAAAAAGGGAAACAATTTTTTTTTTAAGATTTTATTTATTTATTTGACAGAGATGAGAAGTAGGCAGAGAGAGAGTAGAAAGCAGGCTCCCCACCGAGCAGAGGGCCCGATGCTGGGCTCAATCCCAGCACTCTGAGATCATGACCTGAGCTGAAGGCAGAGGCTTAACCCACTGAACCACCCATGCACCCCAGAAAAACAATTCTTAGTATGTCCACTGCCCTGATCTTAAATAGAGAAGCCTCTAACTGAAAAATGACATTATTTCTTGGGGTAACTGGTGGGCTGAGTCAGTAGAGCATGTGACTCCTGATCTCAGAGTTGTGAGTTTGCACCCAGTGCAGAGATTACTTAAAAAAAAAAAAAAAAAAAAAAAGACATAATTTAAGATTTATTTGTTTGAGAGAGATAAAGGGGGAAGAGAGAGCAAGCAAGCAAGTGGGGGCAGGGGGCAGAAGGAAAGAGAATCCTGAAGCAGACTCCCCAATGAGCGCATATCCCAGGACCCCAAGATCATGACCTGAGCCAAATCAAGAGTCAGCTGCTCAACCAACTGAGCCACCCAGGCACCCCAACATTATTTATTTAAACTACAGAAAAAAAAAAAAATCCTGCCCCTCTGTGTCAATGGGTAGTCACAGAGAACTAACTTCACCCCTACGAGGTACTAACTAGAAGAAATAGGCTTGAAGGAGGTAGGGCAAGGCATCATTCCACTTCCTGCTATGCTAAGGTCCCAGGAGGGAACTGATATTTCAACCCTACCCTGCAAAAAGATGGTGTTAAGTCATTCTTATGCTTCCTCCTTCCCTGGTGTCAGTGGAGTTCCATGGAATTAAGCTTACATGACAACAAAGTTTTATTAGTTGGTATCCTACTTTCCTTGGGAAGAACCAAGATGGAACTGAAATTCCATCTCAGCTATGTGCAGCAAGGGAGTGAGAGTCAGCGCCCTGGTTGTTCCTGGGATGATGTCAGCAGGGCCCAGCAAGAAGCTGAACATACATATCTTGAGCCATTATGTCATCAACACGAAGACTGCTTGCTAAAAAAGATACTACAGGGTCTTGAGAATCAAAATATAATGTCCAACATATCTGTAATACACTCCAAAATCACAGTCAAGCCAAAAACCAGAAAAAAAATCACAATTTAAATGACAAAGATAATTGATAAATGCTTACATCAACAAAATGCTAGAATAATCTGACAAAGAATTTCAAGAAAGCAACATAAAAATACTTTACGAAACAATTACAAATTCTTCTGAAACAAAAAAAAACTGATCAAAGAAATAGAACTTAATTTAAAAAGCCAAATGGTGGGCTGGGGCGCCTGGGTGGCTCAGTGGGTTAAAGTCTGCTTTCAGCTCAGGTCATGATCCCAGGGTCCTGGGATCGAGCCCCGCGTCGGGCTCTCTGCTCCGCGGAGAGCCTGCTCTCTGCCTGCCTCTCTGCCTACTTGTGATCTATGTCTGTTAAATAAATAAATAAAAACTTACAAAAAAACAAAAAAGCCAAATGGTGGGGTGCCTGGGTGGCTCAGGTGGTTGAGCATCTGCCTTCGGCTTGGGTCATGATCCCACAGTCCTGGGATCCAGCCCTCCATTTGGCTCCCTGCTTTTCCCTCTCCCTCTGCCGCTCCGCCTGGTTGTGCTCTCTCCTCTCTCTCTCTAACAGATAAATAAAATCTTTAAGAAAAGATAAAATAGGGAGCCTGGGTGGCTCAGATGGTTAAGCGTCTGCCTTCAACTCAGGTCATAATCTCAGGGTCCTTGGATCAAGTCCCCTTTCGGGCTCCCTGCTCAGTGGGGAGCCTGCTTCTCCCCCTGCTTGTGCTTTCTCTCTCTCTCTCTCTCTCTCTCTCTGACAACTAAATAAAAAAAAAATCAAAAAAAAAATAAATAAAAGATAAAAATAATTTTAAAAAGCCAAATGGAAAGTATAGAACTAAAAAATATTAAAAATTACTTTAGTGGCACTCAGGTGGCTCAGTCAGTTAAAGCCTCTACCTTCAGCTCAGGTCATGATCTCAGGGTCCTGGGATTGGGCCCATCGGGCTCTCTGCTCAGCAGGGAGCTTGCTTCCCCGCCCTCCCCCACCTGACTCTCTGCCTACTTGTGATCTCTGTCAGATAAATAAATAAAATCTTTAAATAAATTATTTAATAGTGTACCTGGGTGGCTCAGTTTGTTAAGCAACTGCTTTCAGCCCAGGTCATGATCCCAGAGTCCTAAGATGGAGTCCCCGCATTGGGCTCCAGGTTCCACAGGGAGTCTGCTTCTCCCTGACCTTCTCCCCTCTCATGCTCTCTCTCGCTGTTTCTCTCTAAAATTAATAAAATCTTTTTTAAAAAATTTTTTTTTACAAAATATAATAACAAGAGGGATGCCTGGGTGGCTCAGTCGGTTAAGTGTCTGCCTTCGGCTCAGGTCATGATCCCAGGGTCCTGGGATGGAGTCCCGTTTCGGGCTCCTTGCTCAGAGGGGAGCCTCCTTCTCCCTCTGCCTGCTCTGCCTATTCCACCTGCAGCTCTCTGTGCTTCTGCCCTCTCTGACAAATAAATAAATGAAATCTTTGGAATATATATATAATAACAAGTCAGTGAGCATTGGACTCTTGGTTTCTGCTAGGATCATGATCTCAGGGTCGTGGGATCAAGCCCTGCACTGGGTTCTGCACTTAGGACAGAATCTGCTTGACGTTCTCTCCCTCACCCACCCCTCCACATTCATGTGTGCTCTCTCTCTCTCTCTCTCTAAAATAAATAAATAAATATATATACACATATATATACATATATTAACAAAAATTAAGAACTTAATAAATGGCCTCAATACTAAAGTGAAAATGACAGAGAATGCAATTACTGAACATCAGACAAAATCAACAGAATTTACTCAAAATAGATGGGAAAAATAAACAACATCACAGTCTTAAGGACCTGTGGGACAGTAAGAGAATGGTTAACATTCATATCATTTCCATCTTGATAAGTGGAACTTAAAACTTATTTCAACATGGTTAAGATGTGGTGTGTGAATACACAACACACACACACACACAGACACACACACACACACACACACACACACACAAAAGAATATTACTCAGCCATCAAAAAGAATGAAATCTTGCTATGTGCAATGTCATGGCTGGAACTAGAGGGTATTAGGTTAAGCTAAGTAAGTCAGAGAAAGACAAATGCCATAAGATTTCACTCATAGGTAGAATTTGAGAAAACAACATCAAACAACATTCCCCTATGTTCATCAAAACAGATGAACATAGGGGAAAGGAAGGAAAAATAAAGTAAGATAAAAACAGAGAGGGAGGCAAGTCATAAGACACTTTTAACTAAGGAAACAAAATGAGGATTGCTAGAGGGGAGCTGGGTAGGAGGATGGGGTAATTGGGTAATGGGCATTAAGGAGGGCACTTTATGTAATGAGCACTGGGTGTTATATGCAATGAATCACTAAATTCTACCTCTGAAACTAATAATACATTATATAAATTAAATTTAAATTGAAACATTTTTTAAACCTATTTTAAGAAATAATGGCTCAAAATGTCTCAAATTTGCCAAAACACATAAGCAAACCTACAGATTCAAAAACCTTAAAAACCCCAAACAAGATAAACCCAAAGAAATTAACACCAGGGCATATGGTTAAGTTCCAAAAACTAAAAACAAAAAAAAACAAAACAAAACAAAATAAAAAAAATCTTGAAAGCAGCTAATGACTACATGACAGGGGAACATCCCTTCAAATAACAGAGGATATCCCATGAAAACCATGGAGGCCAGAAGGAAGTGGCACAATATTTTTCAAAAGCTGAAAGAAGGAACTCTAAACCACAAACTCTATATGCATCAAAAAAACACCCTTCAGGTCAGGAATAAAGCAGCAGAAAATATATCCTTCAGGTCAGGAATAAAGCAGAACTAAAAATATTCTAAAGGGAGGAAAACTACAAACATTTGTCACTGGCAAATCCCTAACATAAAGCTAAAAGGAGATTTGCTAAACAGAAAAAGAAATGATAACGGACAAAACTTTGATCTTCAGAAAAGATAGAATATTATAAAGGTTAAGAGTGACATTAAACAGAATACTACTTCTCATTAAATCTTACGTAATGGCTGATGTAAAAAAGTGTAACACTGTCTGATATATTGCTATGTAGAGGAAATATTTAAAGACAACCACATTGGGGCACCTGGGTGGCTCAATCAGTTAAGCATCTGCCTTCAGCTCAGGTTATGATCCTAGGGTCCTGGGATCAAGCCCCACACTTGGCTCCCTGCTCAGAGGGGAGCCTGCTTCTCCCTCTCCGCCTGCTGCTCCCCCTTCTTGTGCATGCACTTCTCTGTGTGTGTGTGTGTGTGTGTGTGTGTGTGTGTCACATAAATAAATAAAATCTTTTAAAAAGCAAATATTAAAAATTTTTTAAAAAGGCAACCACATTATAAAACTAAAAAGGATGGTGCCTGGGTGGCTCAGTCAGTTGAATGTCCAACTCTTGATTTTAGCTTAGGTCTTGAGCTCAGGGTCATGAGTTCAAGTCCCTATTGGGCTTCACGCTGGGCATGAAGCCAACTTAGAAACAAAACAAAGCAGTACTACTAAACTATAAAATACTAAAATATGAAGTGCTGGGATGGCTCAGTGGGTTAAGCCTCTGCCTTCAGCTCAGGTCATGATCTCAGCTCTGGGTCCTGGGATCAAGCCCTACATCAGGCTCTCTGCTCAGCGGGGAGCCTGCTTCCCCCTCTCTCTCTCTCTGCCTGCCTCTCTGCCTGCTTGTGATCTCTCTCTCTGTCAGATAAATAAATAAAATCTTAAAATAAAATAAAATACTAAAATATAAAGGGTAAAAGGATCTAAATAGAAATTCCTGTATTTTACTCCAAATGGTAAACTGTCAATATAAATAGCATGTAAGTTACAAATGGTTCTACTATCCAAAACAACTACTAAGAAACTATTCAAGCACTATACAGAACTACAAAAAACTATACAAAAAGCATCATAATTGGGACGCCTGGGTGGCTCAGTGGGTTAAGCTGCTGCCTTCGGCTCAGGTCATGATCTCAGGGTCCTGGGATCGAGTCCCGCATCAGGCTCTCTGCTTGGCAGGGAGCCTGCTTCTCCCCGCCCCTCTCTCTGCCTGCCTCTCTGCCTACTTGTGTGATCTCCCTCTGTCAAATAAATAAAACCTTAAAAAAAAAAAAAAGCATCATAATTAAATAAAGATGAAATCTTAAAATATTTAGGTAATTCCATGGCAAGAAAAGAAAGAAAGAAAAAAAACTTAAACCAAAAAAAAAAAAAAAAAAAGAGCCGATTTAGGCCTTAAGTATCAGTAACTACCTTATATGTGAATAGTCTAAATACATGAATTTAAGGCAAAGACTGGCACAATGGATAAAATAAAAACATGGTCCAACAAAACACTGTCTAAAAGAAACAAGTAAGCATGTTGAAAGCAAAAGGATGGAAACAGACATACCAAGAAAATAATTATTTAAAAAGCAAAATAATTATTTAAAAAGCAGGACAGGGAAAACTTTTGAAAATATAGTGATAAGAGGGGCGCTTGGGTGGCTCAGTGGGTTAAAGCCTCTGCTTTCGGCTCAGGTCATGGTCTCAGGGTCCTGGGGTCAAGCCCTGCATTGGGCTCTCTGTGTGGCAGGGAGCCTGCTTCCTCCCTCCCTCTCTCTCTGCCTACTTGTAATCTCTGTCTGTCAAATAAATAAATAAAATCTTTAAAATAAATAAATAAAATATATATATAGTGATAGGAACTCTGCAGGTCCCTCCCCAGAGAAGCAACTATAACTGGTTTAAAAATATATATATACAGGGACGCCTGGGTGGCTCAGTTGGTTAAGCGGCTGGCTTCAGCTCAGGTCATGATCCCATCGTCCTGGGATCGAGTCCCACATCAGGCTCCTTGCTCAGCAGGGAGCCTGCTTCTCCCTTTGCCTCTGCCTGCCACTCTACCTGTGCTCACTTACTGACAAATAAATATTTTTTAAAAATCTATATACATACATACATATATATACATATATATATGTATATATACTCCATACCCAACATGGGGCATGAATGCAGAACCCTGAGACCAAGAGTTGCATGTTCTACCAAGTGAGTCAGCTAGGCACCCCGCTGATTTTTTTTTTCAAAACAGTAATTTAAGGCCTGGAAATTGTCCTAAGAGCATACAGTTAAAAAAAAAAAATTAAAAATCCAAGAAAATTGACTTAGTCTTGGGTAAACAACAACCATCACCACCACCCCCTCCCTTCCTCCACTACCAACTCATCAAGATGGAAGCAAAACTCCAGGTAGGTATAGCCAAAAAAAGCCTCTCCCACTAGCTCCAAGTCAAGGGCTACAAAACCCTCCCTAAGAGGGGCAGCCACCAGCATCTCTCTCCCCAGAGCTCTGGATTGCAAATGCTAAATTCAAGGCAGTGTGGCCAAGAGGTCATGAGCTTCCTTCCTCCATACTAACTCAATTCACTGGGCACAGTTCTATTCCAGGCATGGCCGGACAAAAATACTGGGGCGAATGGATCACTTGTTGGTAGAACAGAGGGGTTCCATGCCTAAGAGACAAGCCAATAAGACCAGAGGCTACTGTACCCCATCTAGCACCCTGTTCATACAGCAGGGATTTCGACCCTAGAAGTGAGCCACTAGCCCCACCTACAGTTCCAGAGCAGTGGCCCAAGAGAATTTGCCCAGGAGAGGCAGACTCTAACATGAGGACCCTTGAGCTCTTCCCAACAGGAATGAATTTATTTGGAGTGTACAGAAGTTCAAACCTAAGGACATTCTTAAAAACAGAGGAAATTTTTATGGCAATTAAGAGGAAGCTGGTAGGGGCACCTGGGTGGCTCAGTGGGTTAAAGCCTCTGCCTTTGGCTCAGGTCATGATCTCAGGGTCCTGGGATCCGAGTCCCCAAGTCGGGCTCTCTGCTCAGTGGGGAGCCTGCTTCCTCCTCTCTCTCTGCCTACTTGTGATCTCTGTCAAATAAATAAATAGAATCTTTAAAAGAAAAAAAAAAAAAAGAGGAAGCTAGTAACTCCATGAGCACAAGCTAAACCACAAGCCAACTAGTTTATGAGACCCAAGGAACCTAAAACGGAGTGTTCCTGGGGTCATAATAAAATCTCAAAGGGCAACCTCCAAAACTTCCTGGGAAAGGAGTCTGAATGTAATTACAATGAACTATAAAAGAAAGGCTATATTCTAAGCCACTGTCAAAAACAATAGATAACCAGACCCCAATTAGTGAAGCCTAATAGCTTTGTGCGATACTAACCATTTACCAGAGATCAAGGAAATTGTTAAAAAGCACCCTCCTAAAACCATGATATCCCAGGGTGACTATATATGCCCAAGGTTATGCCCTCTGACAAGAAACATCAGAGGCTTTCACACTGCAGTGGAAAATAGACCTCATTTCACAAATTATTTAGTCAAGTCACTACACAGACAATACCACAACAATCTGTCATCTGAGAGTGGGGAGTATCAGTTTCACAAAAAAACACAGAAATGGAAAAATGGAAAAACAAAGGATAAGAAGCAAAGAGAAAAGAAAAGGCAAAATGGCAGGCATAAATCCAACTATATCAACAGTAACATTAAATGTGAATGGTTTCAACAATCCAACTAAGGGACAAAGACGGCCAGACTCTATTTAAAAAGAAAAAACACAAACAAAAGGACAACATAGACAACCCAACAATGCACATCCACAAAAGAACACAATTTAAATTTAAATATATCAGGGTATCTCAGAAGAGCATGTGACTCAATCTCCTAGTTGTGAGTTTGAGACCCAAGTTGGGTGTGCAGCCTACTTTAAATAAAAAATTAAAAGAGGGGACGCCTGGGTGGCTCAGTTGGTTAAGCAGCTGCCTTCCGCTCAGGTCATGATCCCAGCGTCTTGGGATCGAGTCCCACATCGGGCTCCTTGCTCAGCAGTGAGCCTGCTTCTCCCTCTGCCTCTGCCTGCCACTCTGTCTGCCTGTGCTCGCGCTCCTGCACTCTCTCTCTGACAAATAAATAAATAAAATCTTTAAAAAAAAAAAAAAATAAAAAAAGTCTGTTTTTTAAAATATCAATTTTGACACTTAAAAAGTTTATTTCGGGGCACCTGGGTGGCTCAGTGGGTTAAGCCTCTGCCTTTGGCTCAGGTCATGATCCCAGGGTCCTGGGATCAAGCCCCGCATCAGGCTCTCTGCTCAGCAGGGAGCCTGCTTCCCTTCCTCTTTCTCTCTGCCTGCCTCTCTGCCTACTTGTGATCTCTGTCAAATAAATAAATAAATTTTTTAAAAAATATTTTATTTATTTATTTGAGAGAGAGTGAGAGAGAGCATGAACGAGGAGAAGGTCAGAGGGAGAAGCAGACTCCCTGTGGAGCTGGGAGCCCGATGTGGGACTCGATCCTAGGACTCCAGGATCATGACCTAAGCTGAAGACAGTCACTTAACCAACTGAGCCACCCAGGCGCCCCAATAAATAAAATCTTTTTAAAAAAGTTTATTTCTAAGTATTTTGGGTAGTTTTTTTTTTTTTGTATTTTGGTTTGTTCTAATGCTATTGTCAATGAAATTGTTTTCTTTCACTTTTTGGGATTATCCATTATTTCATATTCATTTCTCATTCACTGCATAAAAATACAATGGAGTTTTGTACATTGATTTCTCATTCTTCAACAGATTCTGGGAATTAAGAGGTAGATAACTTTGGAGGGCCATTCTTTTTTTTTTTTTTAACCTTATTTGAGAGTGAGAACATGAGCAGGGGGAGGGACAGAGAACCCCACTAAGCAAGGAACCTGATGTGGGGCTTAAATCTCCGGCCCTTGAGATCATAACCTGAGCGGAAGGCAGACTATTAACTAACTAAGCCACCCAGGCACCACAGAGGGCCATTATTCTGCTCCACATCCAAAGTGAAGCTCAAACTCACAACCTTGAGAGATCAAGAGTCCCAAGAGGGCTACTGACTGAGCCAGTCAGGTGCCCCAACAGACTCTCTCTCTCTCTCCCTGCCTCTCTGCCTACTTGTGATCTGTCTGTCAAATAAATAAATAAAATCTTTAAAAAAATAAGATAATAACTGTTGGCAAGATTACAGAAAAATTGAAACCCTCATACACACTGCTGATGGGAATGTAAAATGGTAGAGCCACGTTGTAAAGTTTCGCAGTTCCTCAAAAAATGATATGTAGTTACTGTATAACCCAGAAATTCTACTCCTAGATATATATATATACACACATACATACACACACACAAAAAGATAAAAACATATGTTCATGCAAAGCCTTGTACCAAAAAAATGTTCACAGCAGCATTATTCATTAAGAGTCAAAAAAGAGAAACAATTCAAAAATTCACCAACTGATGAACAGGTAAATAAAATGTGGTATAAACATAAAATGGAATATTATTCAAGCCTAAAAAAATGTACTGACACACTACAGCCACGTGTGAACTTTGAAACCTTTATGCTAAATGAAACAAGCAAACCACAGAAGACCACACATTCTTTCTATGATCCCATTTATATAAAATGTCCAGAACAGGCAAATCTGTAAAGACAGAAAGTAAATCAGTGGTTGTCTGGGGGATGGTAGTAAAGGTAAATAGGGAATGGCCACTAATGGGTATAGGGTTTCTTTCTTTTTTTTTTTTTTTAAGATTTTGTTTATTTTTTTGACAGAGATCACAAGCAGGCAGAGAGGCAGGCAGAGAGAGAGAGGAGGAAGCAGGTGCCGGCTGAGAGAAAGCCCTACTTGGGACTCGATCCCAGGACCTGAGATCATGAACTGAGCCGAAGGCAGAGGCTTAACCCACTGAGCCACCCAGGCTCAGTGTTCCTTAAGGGTTCCTTAAGGGTGCTCTAAAACTGACTGGTTGCTCAACTCCATGAATACACTAAAAACAGCTGAACTGTATACTTCCAATGTATGAATTACATGCTTTGTGAATTATATCTCAATAAAGTCCTTACCTATTTCTAAGGAGTGGCTCCATTAGTATCAGATCAAAGAAATTTCAGAAAAAAACAAAATATCATCTCCAAGATACATTTTTTTTTTTAAATTAGAGAGACAGTAAGCACACAAGCAGGGGTAGAGGCAGAGGGAGAGGGAGAAGCAGACTCCCCACTTAGTAGGGAGCCCGATGCAGGGCTCGATCCTAAGACCCTGGATCATGACCTAAGCTGAAGACAGATGCTTAATGGACCAAGCCACCCAGGCATCCCTCTAAGATACATTTTTTAATGAAAAAATTAAAAGTTGCCATTTACACAAAATAATTTTTATTCATACTTATATAGGGTCAGGTCTTATTATTCATAGCAGTTATATTCTATGAAGTTGCTACAAAAAAACAAATCACTGAATACTGAATCATCACCAGGGGACATGCAGGGTTAGATTCCTGCAAGCCTCTGATCCCAAGATTTTTATCAACCAATAAACATGTAAGCTTGTTTTATGTGTATTTCTGTTTAAACACACTTTAATATATATACTTGGTTCACTAACACTGAATTCAGCTAACAGCAGTATAATTCCAATCACAATATATAAGGCTTATATCTAAGATTTATTTTTCTCCATAAAGCACACATGGACTTCTTGAAGGTAGAATACTAAAGCACTTCAGTTTTATGCTTGGGGGTCATTTTAAACAGTGAAATCACCAACAGAAAGCACTAAAATGAGAAAAACGCACACAATAAACCACAAGAAGGATATTAGTTTCCAATATAAGAGCTGAAAGGCCAAAACACCACCTTGTTCTACCTCACCTGTGGTAAAGTATATACAGAATTTGCCATTTCAACTATTTTCATGTATCCAGTTCTGCAGCATTAATTACATCCACAATGTTGTGCAATCACCACCACCACCAAAATGTTTTCCAAAGTGGCAGCACCATTTAGCGTTCACACCAGTAATGTACAAGGGTTCAAATTTCTCCGATTCCTTGCCAACACTTTCTGATTTATCACAGCCATTGTTGTAGATGTAAAGGGGCATTTTGTGGTTTTGATTTACAACTCTAATACCTAATGATCTTGAGCATATTTTTATCTGCTTATTGGCCACGTGTTTAGCTTCTTTGGAGAACTGTCTACTCAAATCTTTGGGTCATTCCATTGGAGTCTTTGTCTTTATTGTTAGGTTGTAAGTATTCTTTATGGATTCTAGGTACTGGACTCTCTTCTGATATATAATCAAGAAATACTTTCTCCATTTAAACTTCTTGAAAATATTCTTTGATGTACAAAAAAAAATTTTAAGATTTAATTTATTTATTTGACAGAAAGAAAGAGCACCAGCAGGGGGAGCAGCAGAGGGAAAGGGAGAAGCAGGCTCTTTGCTGAACAGGGAGCCCAATGCAGGGCTTGATCCCAGGACCCTGGGATGACTGAGCCAAAGGCAGCTGAGCCACTTAACCAAGTGAGCCATTCAGGTACCCCTTATGTACAAAATTTTAATTCTGATGCGGTACAATTTGTCAATTTTTGTTGTTCATGATTTTAGTAGCATACGTGAAAGCCTGCCAAATCCAAAATAATGAAGATTTAATCCTATGTTTTCTTTTAAGAGTTTTATGGGTTTAGCTTTTATACTTATATTTTTAATACATGTGGAGTTAATTTTTTTATATGGTGTGAGGAAGGAGTCGAACTTCATTCTTTTTCATGTGGAAAACCCACTGTCCCAACATCATTTGTTGAAAAAAACTCCTTTCCTGCACTAAATGGATTTGGCAACCTTGTCAAACATCATTTGGATGGGGTGCCTGGGTGGCTCAGTTAAGCATTTGCCTTCTGCTCAGGTCATGATCCCAGAGTCCTGGGATGGAGCCCCACATCAAGCTCCTGCTTCTCTCCCTCTGCCTGGCACTCCCCCTGCTTGTGCACTTGTTTCTCACTCATTCTGTCAAATAAATAAAAATCTTTAAGAAAAAAAAAAAATCAGGGGCACCTGGGTGGCTCAGTGGACTAAGCCTCTGCCTTTGGCTCCGGTCATGGGCTCCATGGGCTCCATGGGCTCTCGTGATGGTCTCAGGAGTCCTGAGATCCAGCCCCGAATCAGGCTCTCTGCTCAGCAGGGAGCCTGTTTCCCCCACCCCTTCTCTGCCTGCCTCTCTGCCTACTTGTGATCTCTCTCTCTCTCTCTGTGTCAAGTAAGTAAATAAAATCTTTAAAAAAAGAAAAAAAATCCTTTCGATAAGGGCATCTGCGTGGCTCAGTTGGTTAAGCATCTGCCTTCAGCTCAGGTCATGATCCCCGGGTCCTGGGATAAGAGCCCCACATCAGGCTCCCTGCTCAGCAGGGAACCTGCTTCTCCCTCTCTCTCTGCTGTTCCCCCCCCTGCTTGACTCCCTTGGTTTCTCTGTCAAATAAATAAAATCTTTTTTAAAAATTATTTAGATATACCGGAAGAAAAAATAAACTATTAACACATATTATATGTTGGAGGAGATAGAACTGAATGAGGACAAAGAGTGGGAGGGAGACTTTTCACTATTTAATTTTGTATACTTTAACTTGTGAGCCATGTGAAAGTACTACTTATTCAAAAACCAAATTAAATTCCGGTTTTAAATATATAATTATTCGGCAAGCCACAGAATAGGATGTATATCTGACAAAGGACTCATTCTTAGAATATATTAAGAATTCTACAAAAGTGCTGAGGAAAAGGTAGATAACCCATAGGACAAAAACACAGGTACAACCTGAACAGGCACATCATAATAAAAGATATCCAGGGGCACCTGGATGGCTCAGAGGGTTAAAACCTCTGCCATCAGCTCAGGTTATGGTCTCAGGGTCCTGGGATGGAGTCCCCAATCGGGATCTCTGCTCAGCAGGGAGCCTGCTTCCCCCTCTCTCTCTCTGCCTGCCTCTCTGCCTACTTGTGATCTCTGTCAAATAAATTTTTAAAACTTTAAAAAAAATTTTTTGTGTGTCATGCAACAGCCACACATATGCCTAACAAGTTGTAATTGCATCACTGCAATTTGTAGTGCACCACAGAAGCACAAAGCAATGAGTACACATAGTCTTTGTCACTAGTCATTTGCCACTGTAGTGGGAAAGCAGTTAGAAAAACACTTAGCTGTGTTCCAAAAATTATTTATAAACACAAACTCAAACTTTCACATGTCATAAAATAGTCTTTTGAGGGGCACCTGGATGGCTCAGTGGGTTTAGGCCTCTGCCTTCAGCTCAGGTCATGATCCCAGGGTCCTGGGATCAAGCCCCGCATCAGGCTCTCTGCTCAGCGGGGCATCTGCTTCCCTTCCTCTCTCTCGGCCTGCCTCTCTGCCTACTTGTGATCTCTGCCTGTCAAATAAATAAATAAAAATATTTTATTTATCTTTAAAAAAAATATTCTTTTGATTTTTTTCCAAACACTTAAAAATGTAAAAAATCGTTTTTAGCTCATAAGTCATACAAAAACAGGCAGCAGGCTAGATTCGGCCCTTCGGCCATAGTTTGCCAACTCCTGGTCTAAAGTGAAGTGCAGGGGCACCTGGGTGGCTCAGTGGGTTAAGCCGATGCCTTCGGCTCAGGTCGTGATCTCAGGGTCCTGGGATCAAGTCCCGCATTGGGCTCTCTGCTCGGCGGGGAGCCTGCTTCCTCCTCTCTCTCTGCCTGCCTCTCTGCCTCCTTGTGATCTCTGTCTGTCAAATACATAAATAAAATCTTTAAAGTGAAGTGCAGGGGCGCCTGGGTGGCTCAGATGGTTAATCGTCTGCCTTCAGCCCTAGTCATGATCTCAGGGTCTTGGGATCAAGCCCTGCATCAGGCTCCCTGCTCAGCAGGAAGCCTGTTTACCCCTCTCTCTCTGCCTGCCTCTGCCTACTTGTGATCTCTCTCTGTCAAATAAATAAATAAAATCTTAAAAAAAAAAAGGTGAAGTCCAACAATTAAACACAGAACCCTCAATCAGAATTGTAGTACCTCACTCAAGCAGGAAGAGAACCAAGGATTATCCACTGAAGCCTCTAAAACAAAAGAATCAAGATATCAAGGAAAAGTTAAGAAATACAGTCAAGGAGGTCTTTCAGAACATCAGGTGAAGAAAACAAAGAGAAGGAAAACCTAAGAAAAAAGATAGGAGAGAGTGTGACCCCTCAAAGGCTAACATCAAAACAGTAAGAGCTCCAGAAAGAGTAGAGGGAGAGGAAAAGGAGGAATCCTTATTTAAAAAAAAAAAAAATTTAGGGATGCCTGGGTGCCTCAGTTGGTTAAGCGGCTGGCTTCGGCTCAGGTCATGATCCCAGCGTCCTGGGATCGAGTCCCATATCGGGCTCCTTGCTCGGCAGGGAGCCCGCTTCTGCCTCTGCCTGACCCTCTGTCTGCCTGTGCTCGCTTGCTCTCTCTCTAACAAATAAATAAAATCTTTAAAAAAAAAAATTTTAAGTTTAAAATTTGGGGGGCATCTGGGGGGGCATCTGCCTTTGGCTCAGGTCATGATCCCAGAGTCCTGGGATCAAGCCCTGCATCAGGCTCCATGCTCAGTGGGGAGCCAGCTTCTTCCTCTCCCACTCTCCCTGCTTGTGTTCCCTCTTTCTCACTGTCTCTTTCTGTCAAATAAACTAAAAAAAATAAAGTTTAAAATTTTGTTACTATAAATAAAAATTATGAGACTAATAGAAAAAGCACAGTAAACTTTTTAAAAAAACAATAAATAAAAGAGGGAAAGTAATCATTAGAGACAAACGCTATATTTAAGAACAAGGATGGGGCACCTGGGTGGCTCAGTCAGTTGAGCGTCTGCTTTCAGCTCAGGTCATGGTCCCAGGGTCCTGAGATCCAGCTCCAAATCGGGGTCCCTCCTTGGCAGGGAGTCTGCTTCTCCCTCTGCCTTCCCCCCTGCTCATGTTCTCTCTCTCTCTCTCTCAAATGAGTATTTTTTAAAAATAAAAATTAAAAAAAAAAAAAAAGAAGAAGAACAAGTATAAACAGATATTAAAAGGTTCCTGAGGGGCACCGTCAGTGGAGCATGTAACTCTTGATCTAGGGGTCAAGAATTCAAGCCCCACACTGGGTATAGAGATTACTGAAAAATTTAAAAAAAAAAAATTTGAGGGGGGAGGGCGCCTGGGTGGCTCCATGGGTTAAGCCTCTGCGTTCAGCTCAGGTCATTGTGATCTTAGGGTCCTTAGATCGAGCCCCTCATGAGGCTCTCTGTTCAGCAGGGAGCCTGCTTCTCTCTCTCTCTGCCTACCTCTCTGCCTACTTGTGATCTCTCTGTCAAATAAATAAATAAATAAAATCTTTTAAAAAATAAAAGAGAACATCAAAAATGCAAAGGTCAGGGGCCATCTGAGAGCCTCAGTTGAGTATCCCCATCTCTTGGTTTTGGCTCGGGTCATAATCTCAGGGTCTTGAGATCCAACCCTGCATCTGACTACATGCTCAGCAGGGAGTCTGCTTGAGATTCTCTTTCTCCCTCTCCCTCTGCCCCTCCCCCACTTCCATCTCAAATAAATAGATAAATCTTAAAAAAAAAAAAAAAAGGCAAAGGCTCCAGGCATCTGGATGGCTCAGCTGGTGGAGGTTGCAACTCTTGATCTTGGGGTTGTGGGTTCAAGCCCCACACTGAGTGTAGAGATCACTTAAAAATAAAATCTCTTTTTTCTTTTTTAAAGATTTTTATTTATTTATTTGACAGACAGAGATGACAAGTAGGCAGAGAGAGAAGGAGGAGAGGCAAGCTCCCCGCTGAGCAGAGAGCCCAATGCAGGACTCGATCCCAAGACCCTGGATCATGACCTGAGCCGAAGGCACAGGCTTTAACCCACTGAGCCACCCAGGTGCCCCTAAAAATAAAATCTCTTAAAAAAAAAAAGCAAAGCATCAAAAGTTTTATTCTCAACTATCTTTCTTAGGATAAAGAAACAGGGAACAAACAAAGGAGGAAAACATGAGAGGCTAGGGTATGTATATGGTGATTAAAACCAAGACACTTAGGCTTGGATAATTATACCCTTAGTTGGAAAGGTACATAAGCAAATAAAAACAGTAAAAATTTAAAAAATAAATAAATCTTGGAGCACCTTGGTGGCTCAGTAGGTAGGGAATGTGCCTTCGGTTCAGGTCATGATCCCAGAGCCCTGCCTTAGACTCCCAGGGAATCTGCTTCTCCCTCTGCCCCTGTTCCTGTGTATACTCTCTCTCAATCACTCTCTCTCAAATTAACAAATATTTTTATTTTTTTTAAAGATTTTATTTATTTATTTGACAGACAGAGATTACAAGTAGGCAGAGAGGCAGGCAGAGAGAGAGGAAGGGAAGCAGGCTCCCTGCTGAGCAGAGAGCCCGATGCGGGGCTCGATTCCAGGACCCAGGATCATGACCTGAGCTGAAGGCAGAGGCTTTAACCCACTGAGCCACCCAGGCACCCCTCACAAATATGTTTAAAATAAAATAAAATAAATCTGATCAATAACCTAGAAATTAAATTGTCTGTGACTGCCTGGGTTCAAAGGAAGGAAAATTTTCTCCTGAGAATTTCCAAATACAGGTAAGATACAGGTAAGCCTATAAAGTAAAGTACACCCTAAATCAACATCTGGCAGTTCTAAGAAATGTCAAACTAAAAACTAACTTGCATTGGTGGCACATCACAGAAGCATAGGCAAAATACTCTTCAGAGGCTGGTTCCTACAAACCAGGTCTGGCAAGTTTCATAAACAACATAGCCCTGGTAAACATGCTCACAGTCCCAAACTATGAAACACTAGTAGACGCCATCTACTATGATCAAGAGTAAGAAGAATCAGGGTGCCTGGGTAGCTCTGCTGGTTAAGCAAATGCCTTCCGCTCAGGTCATGATCCTGGAGTCCTGGGATCAAGTCCCACATCAGACTCCCTGCAAGGCAGGGAGTCTGCTTCTCCCTCTGACCCTCTCCCCTCTAATGCTCATTCTCTCACTCTCTCTCAGGTAAACAAATAAAATCTTTAAAAAAAAAAAAAAAAGGAGAAGAACCAAGCAGTAGGAAAATAATAACTCAAGGATAAGAATCACATGATTCTAAAATGTGTAAGAGCAGGGCACTTGGGTGGCTCAGTTGGTTAAGCATTCCACTCTTGCCTTCGGCTCAGAACAAGCCATGAGAGATCCAACCCCACGTCGGACTCTGAGTCCGCTTCAGATTCTTACTCCCTCTCCCTCCTCCTTTGTTCCTTCCTGCTTGCTCTGTGTGTGTGTGTGTCTCTCTAAAAATAATTTTTTTTAAATGTGTGAGAGCAAAAAGTCAACATCAGTTAATATCTTGAAGATGAACAAGGTATATGCGGAAGAGACTGAAATTACCTAAATGATAACAAAGCTTATTGCTTATTATAAAGCTACAGTAAAAGGGAAAAAATAGAGGGAAAAAAGTCAAGTGTATTAGTTATCTATTGCTGCATAACAAATTACCCTCAAACTTAGTGGCTTAAAACAATACATCATCTCCCAGTTTCTTTGAGTCAGGAATTTGGGAGTGACTTGGCAAGTAGTTCTGGCTCAGGGCCTCTAACAAGGCTGCAGTGATAATGTAAGCCAAAACTGCAGTCATCTGAAAACCTGACCATGCTAGAGAATCCACTTCCAAAGTGGCTCATTCACATGACTAGCAAATTGGTGCTGGATGTTGGCAGAAGGCCTCAGTTCCTATCCACTTGGGCCTCTTTACAGGATTGCCACAGCGTCAACTGTTTCCATCTAAAACAAGGGAACCAAAGAGTGAGGAAAAAGCTGTGTGCCTTTAATAGCCTACCTTCAGTCACTGTTTAATTCTACTGTATTTTCTCAGTCACCCAGACCAGTTCCGAGTCACTATAGTGGAGACTCTAGAATGTGATACCAGGAGAGAGGAACACTGGGGCCATCTTGGAGGCTGGCTACCACACCAAGCCATAGTAGGCTTAGAATAAATCTTCAATTTACATAATCAACAAAGGATCAGTATACAGAACTTATCAAAATCCTTCTAAATCAAAAAATTTTTTAATGTGAGCAAGCTAAAGAAAAACAGAAGGCATAAAGACAAGTAATTCACAAAAGTGCAACATACACTGCATATAATAAGCATTCAAAAAGTATTATTCATTAGTACCATATAATTCCTGCTATTCACCTATCTCTAAGGCATAGGCTTCAAACATTTTCCTAAGAATGATACATCTAATGTTCATTCAATCCATGGGGTTTTTTTTCCCCCCACTTCACTTTGGAACTAATGTCCATTCCAGAAACTGTCTAGGTATAGAGGTTCAGTTTCTGGCCACAACACAGTCATAGGTAACGTACCGAACACCATGAACCCAACTCTGAACCTGGCCTCAGGAAAGTAAAGTGATAGATCTCAGCCAACCAGTCATAAATATGAAAAAATAAAATAAAATAAAATCAGCAGACTTATAGTGAGATCTAAAAAATGTCAACCTCAGTTATTCACAATGAACATAAGAATTTGCCACCTTCCACTAGCCTATGATCTGACATTCTTCCCAACAACTACATTATCATTTTCTTATTGTCCTTCTTTGGTCTCAGGATCCATTTTATGCTATTAAATTACTGAGGACCTCACAGATCTTTTGTTTAGATGGGTTTATCCATCAATATGTACAATATTAGAAATAAAAACTGAGAATTTTAGAATATTAATATTGTAATAGTTGATATTTCATTTTATTAAAATTAAATGGTCTATTAGTTCATATAAAAATAAAACCACTGCATGTTTAAACAATAATTTTATGAGAAATAACTATATTTTCCAAAACAAAAAGGCTTTGGTTAAGGGTGGCATTTTTACATTTTTTTTAAATCTCTTTAATGTCCAGTTTAATTAATATATTCAGATCACTGACTATATGCTTTTGCATTTAATCTGTTGTAACAGACCGTTTTGTTGAAGAATAGGGAGAGAAAAGCTATGCATTTTAAAAAAGGGAAGACTACTTTAATGGCCTTTTAAACAACAATGTGGATCTTCTTTGATTATAATACAAAAATATAAAAAGTGGGGTACCTGGCTGGCTCAGTTGGCAGAGCATGTGATTTTTTTTTTTTTTTTAAGATTTTATTTATTTGACAGAGGGAGCAAGAGAGCACATGCAGGCAGAGCAGCAGAGGGAGAGGGAGAAGCAGGCTCCCCACTGAGCAGGGAGCCCATGTGGGCCTCGATCCCAGGACCCTGGGATCATGACCTGAGCCAAAGGCAGTTGCTTAACCAACTGAGCACCCAGATGCCCCAGGGAAAAAAAATCTTAAGCAGGCTCCACACATAGCTCAGGGCCAGACATGGGGCTCAATCTCACAACCCTGAGATCATGGCCTGAGCCAAAATCAAGAGTTGGATCCTTAACTAACTGAACCCCCCTAAGCTCCCCTATTTCTTTTTTTTTTTTTTTAAGATTTTATTTATTTGACACAGAGGGAGAGATCACAAGTAGGCAGAGAGGCAGGCAGGCAGAGAGAGAAGGGAGGAAGCAGGCTCCCCGCTGAGCAGAGAGCCCAATGTGGGGCTTGATCCCAGGACCCTTCGGGAGCCGAAGGCAGAGGCTTTAACCCACTGAGCCACCCAGGCGCCCCTCCCCTATTTATTTCTTAAATGTCAAGAGAAATTATTAACTTTAACTACTCCCTTGCATTGAAATCTACTGGTCTACTTTATGTTTTACACTTTAAATCTCTTTCCTATGCATGAATTTGTAATACAAGGCACTGCATTGGTCAACTAGTCATATGGAAAATATGGTTCACTGTGTAGAGCTTCCAAATGTTGACATTTCATTGCACAGTATCAAAAAAAAAAAAATCTGAGGGTGCCTGGGTGGCTCAGTCCATCAAGCAGTCAAGCACCTGCCTTTGGTTCAGGTCATGATCACAGGGTCCTGGGGGGCCGGGGAGGGGTGTCACTGCTCAACAGATAGCCTGCTTCTCCCTCTCCTGCTCCCCTTGCTTGTGCTCTCTTTCTGTCAAATAAATAAATAAATTTTTTTAAAACTAATACTTTCTTACACTACCAATCTCATCAGAAAAGCCTTTAAATATTGAGAAACTATCAAACTTACAGTTGCACATACAAGTTTTTTTCAAAATTCTAATTTTCATTTAAAAGCTCAATTTTTTTTTATCACTGGCAACATATATCAGTTATTTTCCTTGAATTGACAGGCTCAATTCATTAACTTTTGAGAAAATGGCTGCCAAACACACATGTCTGAAAACCAGAGCTCGTCAATCACTGTTTCAAGTAAGTTATTTTCCATGAAAATAAAGAAGGGGTGCCTGGGTGGCTCAGTGGGTTAAAGCCTCTGCCTTCAGCTCAGGTCATGATCTCAGGGAGCCTGCTTCCTCCCTGATCTCTCTCTACCTGCCTCTCTGCCTACTTGTGATCTGTCAAATAAAAAAAAAAAAAGAAAGAAAGAAAATAAAGAAGCTAATTCAGCTTGGAATTCAAATAACTGTACAAGTACTTTCTTTTTTATACTTCAGCCTGCAGCAAAAGCATTTTATGCACATTTCCCATTCCATCACACGGAATTATTAAAAATCAAGATTCAATAAAATGTCCTAATTCTGTATCAAAGACAAAATGAAACTAGCATATTTTTCACTATTGTGTTTGTTTTTACTCTAAGTGTATGGTGGTGAAGATACAATGACTTTTACTATGGTTTGGAGGCACTATCTAATCCCTGGTAAGGTGCCAGCAGTTTTACACATCACTGCTTTTGCATTACTAATATAAACATCAAAACAGTGAAAAAGGCAAACAATGAATAAGTATTACTATGAAAACAGTTTTAACTCTGCCAATGTCTCAAGGCATATCAGAGTAATCCCCTCAAGATTCTAAGGACCAACTTTTGAGAATCACTACTTAAAGGTATTTTCATTTAGTGTCTGGTAAGAATATAGAGAAGGCAATAAAAACCAGTTAGATTCTTCTAAAATTTTTGATGTACAGATAGTAGACCTCATAAAGACAGGTCTTACACCATTAGTTCACAAGTTTTCACACTATAAATTTTAAGTAGCTAGAAAGATTGGAATGTAAATGACTCTGTCAGGTGTGCTATATATTACTAGATGTCAGAAAAGCCTAGAAAAATACCATCAATTTACCTTCCTTCCTCTTCTTTCTGCTTACTGAATACAGGTAGTCATAAAGACAACTGGAAAACAACAGAAATAATAGTTTTGGGGTCTTACCATGTGCCAGGCACTATATGAAGCACGTTACAATATATTAACTCACTGAATCCTCACAATAACATTATGCAGTAGGTGTAAATATTACTCTCAACTTACACATGTTAAGTAACTTATTCACAGACATTCAAATAGTAAAAGGTGAAGCTCAAAAATGCAGGTACTCTCTTGAATTGTGTGCACTTAACCAAACACAGACCACTTAACCAACCACTGAAGTATTTCAGTTTTAACACATCTTTTTTTTTTTTTTAAAGATTTTATTTATTTATTTGACAGAGAGAGAGAGAGATCACAAGTAGGTAGAGCAGCAGGCCCAGAAAGAGAGAGGGGAGGGGTGCCTGGGTGGCTCAGTGAATTAAAGCCTCTGCCTTCAGCTCAGGTCATGATCCCAAGGTCCTGGGATTGAGCCCTGCACTGGGCTCTCTGCTCAGGGGTGAGCCTGCTTCCCTTCCTCTCCCTCTGCCTGCCTCTCTGCCTACTTGTGATCTCTGTCTGTCAAATAAATAAAAATAAAATCTTTTAAAAGGGCAGGGGCAGTAGGCTCCCTGCTGAGCAGAGAGCCTGATGCGGGGCTCAATCCCAGGACCCTGAGATCATGACCTGAGCTGAAGGCAGATGCTTAACCCACTGAGCCATCAGGTGCCCCAGTTTTAACACATCTTTAATGGGTGCTTGCTGATGACTATATTATCATTCAAAAACTCAAGCCTGTTTATGTAAATAGGTCATTAGAGAAGGTAGGACCTAAAAAAAATCCCAAATAGATAAGCCACAGAACTAGCAAACTGCCATATAGTATATAAACACTCCTGGGGCAAGAATTTTCAAGGGCTCAAACAGACAACTCTCCAGAGTGGCTCACCATGCTTAGTGATAAAACACAGAACTATTCTGAGAAGGTGTTCTTCACACTACACCCAAAGGTATCCCTTACCACTTATCCCATTTAAGGCTGCCATCTCAGACTTTTCACAACCAGCTGAAGATTCAGAAATAGAATTTTTCCATGCTGATTCTTCCATCATTTCCCACAAATAAGAGTATTAAAGTGATGTACATACAAAAAGTTGGCATAAAAGAAAATACAATCATAGAATTTTACAGGATAGGAACTCAAAACTGTTCATACTGCAGAGGACCTGAAGAGGCTATTGAGTGCTTTACCCAAGGTTACAGAGCCAATTAACAGCAGAACACAATGCAAGTTACTCTCAATCCAATTCTTTATGCATATCACCATGCTGTCTTGATGTGCCCTACTATGAAGGTCTCATCCCTTTCAAAAGTTCATTTGAGAGTTTGTTCAGATGCATCAACACAAATTTGTGTTTTTATTACAAGATCTATACACATACCATACATTACATATCTACACATACCCACTACTGACAGCTATTTGAATTCAACCTAAAACAGAATTTTTTAAAAGTCACAAAGCATTTTTTTAGCACCACACTCTAACCGAGCTAACCGGGCAGCTTAAAAGTTCCAAAGCATTTTTAAAAGCTTACTGCTGAGATTCAACAAGTATTAACTAATTTATCTATTTTGATTTTCCAAATACTTCAGCAGTAAATAGATCAGCCTTTCTTGCCAAATTATCTAAATCCAGGGATGCCTGGGTGGCTCAGTTGGTTAAGCGACTACCTTCTGCTCAAGTCATGATCCTGGAGTCCTGGGGTCGTCGAGTCCTGCCATCAGGCTCTCTGCTCAGCAGGGAGTCTGCTTCTCCCCCTGACCCTCCCCTTCTTGGGCTGTCTCTCATTCTCTCTCTCAAATAAAAAATCTAAATCTATGTTTCTCAAAGCATAGTACCAGAATCAGAGTCACATGAGATATGTGTTTAAAAATGAGAGCGATTTCTAGGGATGCCTAGGTGGCTCAGTCTGTTAAGCATCTGACTCTTGATTTCAGCTCAGGTCATGATCTCAAGGCCATGAGATCAAGCCCTGCACTGGGCATCAGATGATGCATGCAGTCTGCTTGAAATTCTCTCTCTTCCGCTCCCTCTGCTCCTCCCCTTGCTCTCAAGGGCACTCTCTAAAATAAATGAGTAAGTAAAATCTTTAAAAAAAAAAAAAAAAAAGAGATTCCTTGTACCATGCCCAAATCAACTGAGTTTCTGAAACTCTCAAAATGGCATTTTAAAAAGTTCTCCAGGTGATTCTTATTCATTCAAAAGATACTGAATATTTGCTCTACAATATTCTAGTAGGAAACAGATAAATGAGTAAATAAAAACAAAACATTTTAAATTTTAGCTGTGCTAAAAGAAAAAAGATAATAAGTAACAGAGTGACCTGGGGGACTACTTTAAAAACAGCCAGGCACTGGACTTTCAGGGTGATGAAAATACTCTGTATGACATTATAATGACGGATATGTGTCATTATACATTTGTCCAAACCCACAGAATGTACAAACGCTAAGAGTGAGCACTAATGTAAACTATGGACTTTGGCTGATTGTGACAGGTCAATGTAGGTCCATCAACTGTGACAAATGTACTATTCTGGTGGGAGATATTCATATTGGGGGAGGCTGTGCATGTGTGCAGATAAACGGGAAATCCCTAAATCTTCCTCTAATTTTGTTAAGCCTAAAACTACTCTAAAAATAAAGCCTTAAAATTTTTTTTTAAAAAAGGAAAGTCAGAGGCCTTTCTGAGGAAGCAACATCTGAAGTGAGGAACCCTTCACTAAAGAAAAGTGGTACTTAAACTTAGTGTGCATCAAAATCACCTGGAGGACTTGTTAAAACAGATGGCTGGTCAGAAGGTCTGGAGTGGGGCCCAAGAATTTGCATTCCTAACAAGGTCGCAGATGATGTTGATGCTGCAGGTCCAGAAACCACACTTGGAGAACCACTGATCTAGAAGGAACAGCTAAAAAGTGTAAATAACTTTGGTGTGTGAGAGGAACAGAAAAAAAGGCCAGTTAGTAGGAAGGGTAATGCACTTGTCATTGTTTCAAAACCACTTAACATGTTGACTTAAGTTACCAGTTATGACTCCCTAGACCAGAGAAGGAACCAGTGTTCCATTAATACCTTACATTTGCAAAGCATTTCCCAGTTCATTTTTTTTTAAAGATTTTATTTATTTATTTGACAGAGAAAGATCACAAGTAGGCAGAGAGGCAGGCAGAGAGAGAGAGGGAAGCAGGCTCCCTGCTGAAAAGAGATCCCGGTGTGGAACTCGATCCCAGGACCCTGAGATCATGACCTGAGCCGAAGGCAGTGGCTCAACCCATTGAGCCACCCAGGCGCCCCCATTTCCCAGTTTATAAAAGTACTTTCCCATTTATTATTTCATTTGACTTAGTGAGATATAAATAAAGGACTAGTAGCTACATTATAGAGATAAACCGAGGCGCAGAATCATTACAAACCTTCTTTACAAAAAACAACTGGCAGAACTATGTCCCTTGACCCCAAACACAGTGCTTTTCTAGAACAGCATGCTCACTTTTTTTAAAGAGCAAAGCAAAGGATACATACAGGAGTTGATACTAACAAGTTATTTTCTAGACTCCCTATCTAAAAATATGGTGACTTCCAGACTTAATTTGTTTTAGGTACTGATTGGAAAGCAACATTACCTTAAAATGACAATACTTAGTCCCATCTACTTACTGCTCCTAGTGCAAAAACAAAGAATGGAGAATGAAGAGTGAATTCACAGACTATTACTCTCTCTCTCTCCTGCATAAATACCAAGGAGCCAATTTCATAACCTCAAGTCCCTCAGACACATCAGTCAAACACAATTTTCATCTTGTGTTCTCTCTAAATCTCTCACCTAATCCAGGGTCCCACAAGAACACTGAATCCCACACGTCTTACTATACTCATGAGACCATAAGCAGTTAGTCATTATGCACCCTCTATACACCCATTATCACTTAGTATCTTCAACATCAAACAGATCCTTATTCTTAACCTAACACTCTTACATGTATGTCTCAATAATACTTCAAACCCAAAACATCCATAACTGAAATCACTATATCCTCCTTCCACCACACACACACACCTGCTTCTGTTCCTGAATTCGTTTATTTACACTAATAGCACTGCCACCCATCAAACAAGAAACTTGGAACTCAGCCTAGACACTTCTGTCTGCCCCACACCAATCTTGACACCCCCCATCCACATTCCCATGGCTACTAAGAATTAGTTACTACTACTAATTAAGTAGCTGCCTTTTCATTAATAACTACCATGTACTAGTCACTTTAAATATTTCATTCCATCAATAACCCCATGAAGTAGGCAATTTTGTCCTTATTTCACAATTGAAAAAACTAAGGCTAAGAAAAATTAATCTGTCCAAATCACAAGTGGGACATACAAAACAGACATCCAAACTCAAATGCATCTCACAAAGTCCGTACCTTTCCCCCATACCAAAATACTTCCTTCTTTAAAACCTCTTATCAGTCATTTATTAATTCCAAATGCTTATTTCTTTATATTACTGTCAAGAGTCCCCTCCTCCAGCCCTGCCTCCCCATACCCTTCAATATGCCCCCAAGTGATCTCTTTGGATCACAAATGTGATCCTTTTATCCTCTTGATAAAAAAGCCCTTCAGGGGGGCGCCAGGGTGGCTCAGTCGTTAAGCATCTGCCTTTGGCGCAGGTCATGACGGGGGTCCTGGGATGGAGCCCCACATCCCTACATGAAGCTCACTGCTCCCAGGAAGCCTGCTTCTCCCTCTCCCACTCCCCCTGCTTGTGTTCCTGCTCTCACTGTGTCTGTCAAATAAATAAAATCTTAAAAAAAAAAAAAAAGCCCTTCAGGGATTCCTTTTAGTCTACACTGTACAAGATATACTTTACAGGATGAATCCCAGACCCTTTAGCACAGGTCAGCCACCTCTTACCCACAGTGGCAAATTTCAAGAGTTTTGAAATTTTAAAGTTTTTCATAAATTTACAACAAAACCCACCCTGAATTGTGGCTAGTTATTTATGTCTACCCCATTAGTGGGGTATCTGTACGTTTCACTACAGGAACACTTATGTGTTTGATAATGACTAGTTAACCTTTAGCTCCAAGGATGTGTAAAGTACCCTGTGCCCTGAAAACTCCCCAATCCAGTGAGCAACTCACCCTTCAAGGAACCTTCTCAAGGGTTTCCTTTTCAATGAAATTCCCCTGACCTTCTCTTGATTTGTCACAACCACTGTACCATGTACCCACCGCCACTGCTGCAGGCTAGGTATCTGTTTCACCTATATGATTATGAACGAGTTCTTCACTCGGTATTTTACTCCATCCTAGCACACTGTCTGGAACACCAGGGACTCATTAATGTACAATGAAACCCAGCTTCTCTGAATCCCAATTCCCTTCAAAGTTCATTTCTCCTTCACCCCCGAACCTTAGGATATTTCCCTAAGCATGCAGGCCCTTCAAAGCTATTTTCGCGTCCGGGGTTCCTCCGTCCCAATGTCACCCTAAAATTACTTTCCACCAGACAGCTTCTCTCAGCCCCAAACTCTCCAATACCCTTTACCCTCCTGTTTAGTTCCTAGTCCTTCTCTCCCCTAGCCTCGAACAGGTCAAGTCCTTCCCTCCAAAGCAATTCGTCCTCACAGCCCTTACCGCTTACCGACTCCCTCCTCAACACCTCTCGCGCTACAGGCCTTTTCTCCCACAACACTCCTCCAGAGCGGTTTCCCAGACCTTCTCTCCTCCCTCGGTCCGAGTCCACCAGCTCCCGAACCTGCGCTGGCCGTAGTCCACGCCTTCTCGGCCAGTACCCGCAAACCCCAAACCTCCCTTGCAGCCGGTGTCCCCTCCCCCAGCCTCTTGCCGCCGGCACCCCTCCCTTCACCCTCCCCTTATCTCCGGCGGTCCACCTTCTCTGGAAACTGTCCCGAGGCCGTGTCTTTCATCTCTTAGACCCCTCGGAATCGCGCCGGTCCAAGCAGCACCGGGTCTGAGCACCTCCGTCCCCAGATCGTCCTCGCCCCCGAAAATCTCCTTCGGCCCAGACCTCGGGCAGGGCCTCCCGCTCACCTTGCTGGATGTCGCCGTTGCTGCCCCCCGGGATGGACACGCTGAGCTGGCGCTCCGGCTCCGGCAGGCAGCGCAGGCAGAAGGAGTGAAGGCAGGGCAGCAGCTTGGGCTCCGCCTCACGCCGGCTCTGCAAGCTCTGCTGACACACGGCGCAGGTGTCCAGGAGCGAGGCTGGCGGTCCAGGAGGCGGCCCCGCCGACGGACCCGGAGCGGGAGCCGAGGCTGGAGCTGGGGCCGGCGTCGATACCGCGCCCCCGGGAACTCCAGGGCCCACTGAGGCCGCAGGGGCTGAGGCAGCCGGGGCCGAGCCCGAGGAGGCCGCGGACACCCCCCCGTCGTCGGGCCCGGCCGCGCCGCTCTCCGCGCCCGCCCTGCCGCCTTCCTCCTCCTCCTCCTCTACCAGCACCGCGGCGAGAGGCGGCTCCGCCTCCTGCGCCGCGGGCCCGGCGGCCCCGGCAGTTACCGGCGCGCTACCGCTGCCCCCACCGCCGCTCTCAGCCTCGCCGCCGCCTTTGTTTTCCGCCATGTTTTCCTCTTTGAACCCGCCGGACCGCCCCGCGCCGCCCGCCGCCCGCGCCGCCGCCGCCGCCGCCGCCGCCCCCAGCCCCAGCCACAGCCGCAGCGAGAGCGGCAGCCGAGAGCGAGCAGGCAAGCGAACGAACGAGAGCGCGCGCGCACGCGGCGCCCCCGCCCTCGCGTCGCGCGGCTGAGGGAGGGCGGACACGGTGCGCGCACGTACGCACTGCGTCCTCCTGAGGGAGGCGGGAACCTAGGGCGCCGGCCAGGATCGTCCCCGCCTCTGCTCCCGACCTCTGGCTCGGCGGTGTTGGGTCCACGCTGCCTCTGCTCGGCTCGCTGGGAGCGTTTAAAGCAGTGGCCGTTGAGGCTGAGCCGCCTTTGGCCGGCAGTGGTGGTGCGGGGAGAAAAGCGGGAAAGCGTAGGATAGGAGGCCAGACCCGTCCCTTCAGAGCCAGCGTCTCTCGGGCGGCGCCGTCCCCAGAGGCCGGCGCGAACCTCGCTTGCCGCAGGGTCGGAAGCTGTAACCTGGCTCTGAGGTGCGGGCCTCCTGGGACTTGGTGCCTTAACCGGCTGCGTTCCTTTGGGTGGTTGTGCCCCAAGGGAGCCGTGAAACTGGGCCTTTTTCCCCTCCACCCTTATTGGAGGCCTCAGAGATAGGCTGAAAAGCTCCCGTGAGGAAGAAACTCTTCAACAGCTATTTTTAGCTTCTTCAGGTGATTGATTCTCAGACGTTGCTACGTATCAGAAAACCAACTGAGGAGCTTTTTCAAAGCAGAGATGCCAGAGCCACACCCCAGACCCGCATCAGGAAGTGGGGGGGGGGGGGGGGCAGGACAGATGGATGTTGAGAAGTCGCTTCCGCGGATTCAGTTGTGCGTTAGTTTGAGGAGTCGCGGATCTACCCAATGTTATGTCCTGAGAGTCCCGCTTAGTGTCCTGGCGAGAGTTGGGTTCCAAATGCCCTAGTAATATGGGTAATAGCAGCTTTCAGAAAGGTCTGTCTTTATTGGAAAACAAGTACTCGGAATGTTTATTTTGCGTAGCGGCTGTTTTAATGTTAGGATCATGAAGTGCTTTCGTCTTCTGACAGTGTTGCCAAGGAACTGTTATTCTTTGAGCTTGCACAAGTCCTTAAAATAAGCCACCTCGAAATATTTTTCATTTATTCGGTCAAAAATATGGACCTCTGACTATATATTAGGGAGCGTTTTAGAAATTAACAGCAGAAAGCAAAGGAGATCTGTGCCTTCTAGGAGTTTGCAATATAACGGAGACTGACAATAAATTGATTGACAGTAAATATATGCTAGGGAGTGATAAGTACTATGAAGACAAAATAAGAGAGAAATCAGAGATGACTGAGGAAGGCCTCTGCTGATACATGAACAATAATTGTGGTTCTTGAAGAAGAGTGTTCCAGGGAGAGGAACAAACAGTAAGTATAAATGATCTGAGGCAGACAGGGATTCTTGACTTGTTAGAGGAACAGCAATGAGTCAGGGGGGCTTGAATGGTTTGAATATGGGACAGAGTAGTAGAACATGAGCATAAGGAAATGAAGGGGGCCAGGTCATAGAAATAGTCCTTAATTTTTTAAACTTCTATGACCTTGAAAAGAACCTTGAAAAACTATTTTCTCAAACCTGTAAGTAGTTGACAGTAAAATTTTTCATCATGCACCTGAATAGTTGCAAAGAGTGCAATTACCGACATTTTGCAATACTGACATTTTAAAATTGTTATTTTAAATCCATCCAATTTAAAAGTGAACATTAAAGTCAAACATTATTGGGGTGCCTGGGTGGCTCAGAGGGTTAAGCCTCTGCCTTTGGCTCAGGTCATGCTCTTGGGGTCCTGGGATGGAGCCCGGCATTGGGCTCTCTGCTCAGCACGGAGCCTGCTTCCCCCTTTCTCTCTCTCTCTGCCTGCCTCTCTGCCTTCTTGTGATCTCTGTCTGTCAAATGGACAAATAAAATATGTTCTTAAATAAATAAATAAAGTTAAACATTATTTAACAAACACCACCATGCAGTTTAAACACATCCATCAGAAAATGTTTTATTTTGGGGGCACTTGGGTGGCTCAGTTGGTTAAGCCTCCAACACTTGATTTCAGCTCAGGTCATATCTTCTCAGGGTTGTGAAATCCAGCTCTGGGCTGGCTCCATGCTCACCCAGGGATGGGTTTGGGATTTTATCTCTTCCTATCCTTCTGTCCCCGGCCCCTCCCACTCTTGTATTCTCTTTCTCTCTCTAAAATAAATAAATCTTTTTTTTTTAAATGTTGTAGTTTGTTAAATAAACATGGGAAATAAGTTGTTGTTGGGATTGTCTTAATGAGATGGCTGGTAGTTTTAATTAGTTCATGTAGACCTGAATGTGTTATAACATCTAATTCCATTTTTCATTTTTATAGGTGTTTCACTGTATGAAAAAACTATATATGTGTGTGTACATTTATTTTTATATGTGACAAATCCCCTCGAAACTATCCTTAGCTTGTACCCCTTGGAAAAAATCCCTCTGCTGGATCCTCCAAGGAGTACTCCTAACCTAGTTTTAAGATGCTGAGTGAGATGGGAAGGTTTGGATGAGTTTTGAGCAAAGACTCCAAGCAGTGAAGAGTTGCTGGGGCTGCTTCCTAGAGAAATTATGTGTAGGGGTTCAGAGTGGAAGAAAGACCAGTTAGGCTGCTAATAGAATAAGAGTCAAGGAATACTGGTTTGGACCTGCAGGGTATCTGTGCAGATGGCGAAAAATATGAAGTATATATAATAAAGAGCAAAAAAAGACTTCAATCCAAATTCACTTCAAAAAATTAAGTTAATGGGGCTGAATCTCTCAACCAAGTTTTGCTTTGTTGAGTTTTTCTTAACCTTTTGATGCCTGCTACTACTTGCCTTTATTAAAATCTAGTATAAAAGTGTTTTCAAAAACTATATAATTTTATAGAGAAGAAATTGCCCTTCATGAGATTTACTGTGTGCTCTGAAAAGGTAGTACCAGGAAGTAAGTTGTCATGGAATATTTGGGGACATTCAAACACATACCTAGGTACTTCTTGGGATGCCTGTCTGGCTCAGTCGGTAGAGCGTGTGACTCTTGATCTTGGGGTTGTGAGTTTAAAGTGCACATTGGATACAGAACTTACTCTAAAAATAAATAAACCAGCAGACAGACACCCAAGTATGTCCTTGATTTGCAATAGTAGCTCAGAAATCTTAGGGGGGAAACTAAAACAATTCATAAGGCTGAGACACCATATGCACAAATCTGTCTGATGGAAAATGCATAACACACAGGATGAATGTATGTCCTGGAGGCAAAATGCCTGATTTGAAGTCTGATTCAACCACCTACTAGCTGTGACTTGGGGTGACTTAGTTAACTTGCCTCAGTTTCCTCATTTGTAAAAAGGTGTTTCATCCTAGGAGGACCCACCTTAAGGTTGACAAATATTTGTAACGTGCTTACAGTACCTGGCACATTGTAAATCTGAAATGAATATAAAGGCAGACCCAAAGGTTCCTGAAGGGGACTGAAATGGAGGGAGAAACAAAGGTACCTCAGGAAAATCTCAAAAAGAGAAATTGTGCTATGGGCTAAACTGAGCAGTGAGTATAAGTAGAGGCTGTCCCCAGACATTCCCCTGGTTAAGGCTGCCTTTTACCTTTGACCCTCTTGCACGAGAATTATGAGAAAAATAGTTCTGAAATGAAGGAGAGCTGTAGATGCCTAGCATCTCTGCTATGGAGAAAACCCCCTGAGACTGTTCGTAACTGGAAGTGGAAGGAACTTTCCTGTTGTCCAGAAAAGAGAAAAAACACTAGAAGTAAATGACATTAAATGATTTAGCGATGGTGAGAGCATAATCCATTGGCTGGGCATAGGAGGTCTGTGACAATAAGGCAGCAGGCCCAGAGTAGCATGAAGACTTGTAAGGGCCGGTTCTGCAGCTCTTGGACAGAGCAAGCATGGTCAACAGCAGGAGCAGAAGAGTGCCTCGGGGCCAGCAGAGGAATGCTGAACTGCCATTGAGATTTGGGGCATTTCTTGAATGTCATACTTAACATTCATGAGTGGGTGAGACCATCAGGTCTTAAAGGTGAAATTTCGTGATTTAAAGTTCACTTCTTGAGGCACCTGGGTGGCTCAGTCGTTAAGCATCTGCCTTCCGCTCAGGTCATGATCTGGCTTCTTGCCCAGCAGGGAGCCTGCTTCTCCCTCTCCCACTCCTCTGCTTGTATGTTCTCTCTCTCTCGCTGTATCTCTCTGTCAAACAAATAAATAAAATCTTTAAAAAATAAATAAAGTTCGGGGCGCCTGGGTGGCTCAGTGGGTTAAAGCCTCTGCCTTCGGCTCAGGTCATGATCTCAGGGTCCTGGGATCGCGCCCTGCATCAGGCTCCCTGCTCGGCAGGGAGCCTGCTTCCCTTCCGCTCTCTCTGCCTGCCTTTCTGCCTACTTGTGATCTCTGACAAATAAATAAATAAAATCTTTTAAAAAATAATAATAAAATAAATAAATAAATAAAGTTCACTTCTCAACAGAGTTGATTCAGCGCATGCACCTTGGACTCAATTCATCCTTGGACTTAGTCCAGCTTCAGAGAAGGGGCCTTCCTAACACAAGTTGTTGAAAGAGGAAATAAAAAGGGGTGATGTTGAGAAGAGCAAATTTTTGTCCAGAAGTGAGCCCAGCACCACACCAAGGAAAAGAAAGACAAGCACAAGAAATCTCCATGGTCTGGGGAGAAGAACCGTCAGGCCCCTGGATACCCTGACCCAATAAGAACAAAGGCATCACCTGGGGAGAAATATATTTAGAATATCCCAAGAAGTACATCCCTGGAACAAAAATAATCTGCTAGCATTAAGAGGCAAAAAAGGCAGACTTGACAGTGTATCTCAAAAAAGGTATTGAGTAATAGTTGACCCCTGCCTTATTTCTTACAAAATAGAAATGTCTTGACTTCTTTTAAGTGTAACATACTTTAAGTGACCTCATGCAGGGACACCTGGCTGGCTCAGTCAAGACAGCTTGCAACTTTTGATTTTGAGGTCCTGAGTTAAAGCCCCGTGTTGGATGTAGACCTTACTTTAAAAATAAATTGATCTTATACACTAGAATTCTGATCTTGAATGGCTAACAGAATATTTTTGTTGGGCAGTTCTGATTTAAATAAAACTGGCTTATGGTTAAATTAATACAATTAGCTTTTTAAATTTTGGTAGTAACTCCAGTTCAGCGAGTGCTAGCACTGCTTTCCCTTCTTTTTTTTTTTCTTTAAGCTTTTTTATTTAAACATATAATGTAACCTCACCATCCTCTCCCAACCCTCCTCCCCCCCAACCCCCCTCAGTTTGTTTTATGACATTAAGAGTCTCTTTTGGTTTGTCTCCCTCCCGATCCCATCTTGTTTCATTTTTTCTTTTCCTACCACCTTAACCCCCACCCCCGTTGCATCTCCACTTCCTCATATCAGGGAGACTGCTTTCCCTTCTAAAGATATAACTGGGGCACCTGGGTGGCTCAGTGGGCTAAAGCCTCTGCCTTCGGGCAGGTCATGATCCCAGCATTCTGGGATCAAGCTCTGCATCTGGTTCTCTCCTCAGCGGGGAGCCTGGTCCCCACCCCCCCACTGCCTGCAGCCTCTCTGCCTACTTGTGATCTCTTTCTGTCAAATAAATAAATAAAGTCTTTAAAAAAAAAAGATATAACTGGACTTGATTAGTAATATTCATCTCTTCACAAAGATGGTGAATGCCATCTCAAAACCTATAGGAGATTGCTTTTTATATTTAGATTTCTATAACTGGTCATATTAATATATTTAAATACTGAAGAAATGCCTTCACTGTTTCATGGAACTGAGCAAGACTCACCTGTCCTTCAGTGTGTGTTCCCTGGGCTGTTAAAGGGCTGAAGATAAGGTAGCAATGTCCAATTTATCTTTTGGTCTTAATTATGCCAACTGAGGGGTGCCTGGGTGGCTCAGAGGGTTGAGCCTCTGCCTTTGGCTCAGGTCATGATCTCAGGGTCCTGGGATCCAGCCCTGCATCAGGCTCTCTACTCTGCCTGCTTCCCCGCCTCTCTCTGCCTACTTGTGATCTCTCTCTCTGTGAAATAAATAAATAAATAAATAAATATGCCAGCTGAAATTCCCTGTATCTACAATGTTGCCGTTTACTTAATGAAAGGTATTTTAGTGTGGTTTATGATAATGTCAAAGAATATTTAACACTTCTCACATTTTATAAATGACCTATAAGATCAGATGCTTTTAAAAATCAGCATGACGGGCTGCCTGGGTGGCTCAGTGGGTTAAGTCTCTGCCTTCGGCTCAGGTCATGATCCCAGGGTATTGGGATCAAGCCCCGCATTGGGCTCTCTGCTTGGCAGGAAGCCTGCTTCCCCTTTCTCTCTCTCCCTGCCTCTCTGAGTACTTGTGATCTCTGTCTGTCAAGTAAATAAAATAAAAATAAAAATAAAAAATCAGGGGCGCCTGGGTGGCTCAGTTAAGGCCTCTGCCTTCGACTCATGTCATGGTCCAGGGGTCCTGGGATGGAGCCCCACATCGGGCTCTCTGCACAGCGGGGAGCCTGCTTCCCCTTTCTCTCTCTGCCTGCCTCTCTGACTACTTGTGATCTCTGTTTGTCAAATAAATAAAATCTTTTAAAAAGTCAGCATGACATATAATAGCAAGTTAAACTTTGCTTTTGAATCCTTTACTATCTAAGTAAGACTGAGTTATAATTCAGGATTGTCTTGGGGTGCCTGGCTAGCTTAGTCAGTGAGCATGCGACTCGATCTCAGGGTTGTGAGTTCGAGCCCCACACTGGGTGTAGAGCTTACTGAAAAATTAAAAGAAGGGACACCTGGGTGACTCAGTTGGTTAAGCAGCTGCCTTCGGCTCAGGTCATGATCCCAGCGTCCTGGGATCGAGTCCCACATCGGGCTCCTTGCTCAGCGGTGAGCCTGCTTCTCCCTCTGCCTCTGCCTGCCTCTCTGTCTGCCTGTGCTCTCTCTCTCTCTCTCTCTCTCTAATAAATAAATAAATAAATAAATAAATAAATCTCAAATTAGACAATAAGTAGACATCACTTGAGTGTACTGTAACATATTAGCTGTTGTTACATAATAAGGTTTTCATTTTTTCTATTATAAACAATACCGTGATAAACATTATGATGAATAATTATTTGCATATCTATAATTATTTCCTTGAATATTTCTAAAAATATAATTGCTGATTCAGCAAGTAAACCCATTGTAAAAATTTTCAGTAAATAAATTTGAAGGGTTCCTATTAAGTTATCAGATAACTAGATTGTTTCTGATGTATTTTGCTACTATAAATACAGGTAGAATTAACATGTAGTCTTTTTTTCAAATTTCAATTTATTTCTCTAGAGGTACCTTCTCACATCTCACTCATTCCTCAGTCTACCCTGGCCTGGCTTCCACTCCCATCAATTACAAAGCAGCTCTTGATAAGGTCATCAATGACCTCCATGTTTTAAAATCCAGTGGACATATTTTATTCCCCAGCCTTACACATCTTCACACCATTGACCATGCCCCTTCTGGAATCACTTAACTTCCTTGGCTTCCATGACACCACACTCTCTTGACCTTCCCACTACCTCTTAGATGGCTGTTTCTCTTTTACAAGACCTTGTCAGAGGTCCCCATGACCAGAAAAGAAGAATTCACAGGACTGAGAAAAGCTATTATAATTATGGTTATGGTTTATTACAGTGAAATAATAAAAATTAAAATCACCAGAGGGAAAAGCTACATGGAGTAAAATCTGAGAGGAAACATACATAAGGTTCCAGGGGTCCCCACCCAATGGAATTGCACAGGCATTAATTCTCCCAGCAGTGATGTGTGACAACACGCAGGATGCCAAGCAGGGAAACTCATCCAAGCCTTGGTGGACAGGGTTTTTTTTATTAAGGATCTGTCATGTAGGCATAGAGCCCCCACCTAACTGACCCCAGCTAGTTGGTCTCCAGCCCGCAGAAGTCATTGATACAACATGGTCCAGGCCTCAGGCACACAAAACACTCTCATTAGACAGAGTATTTCAAGGGCTCAGATACTATCTCCTGGGGTTCAGTCAAGCACGAGTTTGACTAAAGACAGGCGGTTCTTTGGAATGTGTGGGGGTTAAACCATCCAGGCCTAAGTTCGCCCTTTCCTGCACTCCTCACTCTTACTTAATGTTAGCCTTTCTCAATACTTATCTTCTCAATCCAGTTTCTTCTTCCCTAGGCAAACTCATCCATGCTACAGTTTTATTTGCCATGCATGCAATGATAGTTCCTAAGTGTGTAATTTCAGCCCAGGTCTAATCTTTGAAGTCTAGATCCACCTTGACAACTCCCTATTTAAAATCTCCACATGAATATCTCAAAGGCACCTCAAATTCAGCATGTCAAAGACTCATTAATCTTCTCCCTACATCTATTCATCTTCTTCCACAGCACCTACTTCAATGAATGCTGTTACTGGGGTGCCTGGATGGCTCAGTTAGTTGAGTGTCTGACTCTTGGTTTCAGCTCACGTCATGATCTCACAGTGGTGAGATCCAGCCCTGTGTCAGGATCTGTGCTTAGCCCAGAGTCTGCTTCAGATTCTTTCTCCCTCTCCCTCCTGCTCATACTCTCTCTCAAATAAATACATAAAATCTTAAAAAAAAAAAAAAAACAACGCTGTTGGGGCGCCTGGGTTTTCAGTGGGTTAAAGCCTCTGGCTTCGGCTCAGGTCATGATCTCAGGGTCCTGGGATCAAGCCCCACATCGGGCTGGCTCTCTGCTCTACAAGGAGCCTGCTTCCCCCTCTCTCTCTGCCTGCCTGCCTGTGATCTCTCACTTTCGCTCAGTCAAATAAATAAAATCTTAAAAAAAAAAAAAAAAAGTCTAGCTATTTAAAAACACTGCTGCCACTCACTTAGTTGTACTGGAAAGAAAGACATTTAGAAGAAAAATTAATTGATTTTACTAACAGATCGGATATAAGAGGGAGTCATCCTTGAAACCTACAACTTTTTGCCACTCATATCCAACCTATTACCCTGTTCTGTCATTTTGATTTTCTACATATTTCTCCAAATCCCACCATTTGTCTCTATTTCCATTGTTACCACTCTAAATCAACTTACCACCCTCAAAATACCACCACCCTCACCCCCACATGCACTTGTGACTCCTTTGCAACACATTGTCTAAACTGCAGTAAGAGTCATCTTTTCAAACAGAAAATGATCCCTGCTTTCTGAACCCTCATCTCCATGACTTTCCCTTGCTTTAAGGATGAAAAACAAAATCCTGAGGGCCTATAAGACCCTGTTTCATCTGGCCTGACCACATCTTTAGCCACATAATATCCTGTTTTCACCCTTGCTGTTTGCAATGCAGCTACACTAGCCTTTTAGTTTCTTCACTGTCCCATGCTCTATATTGCCTCAGGGACTTTGCACAATATGTCATTGAGCTTGAATGATCATTTCTCCTACCACCACCATCCACTTTGCAGAGTTAATTCCTACTCAAACTTGGGATCTCTGCTCAACCAGTACTTCCTCAGAAAGCTTCTGTCTAAATCAGTTTTCTTTCTGGGATGCCTGGCTGGCTCAGCTGGAAGAGTGTGCAACGCTTAATCATGGCTCGTGGGTTGGAGCCCCATGTTAGGTGTAGAGATTACTTAAAAATAAACTTTAGGGGCGCCTGGGTGGCTCAGTGGGTTAAAGCCTCTGCCTTCGGCTCGGGTCATGATCCCAGGGTCCTGGGATTGAGCCCCACATTGGGCTCTCTGCTCAGCGGGGAGCCTGCTTCCTCCCCTCTCTCTCTGCCTGCCTCTCTGCCTACTTGTGATCTCTGACTGTGAAATAAATAAATAAAGTCTTAAAAAAATAAACTTTAAATCAGTTTTTCTTCTTAGATATTCTCACAGATGCCTGTTTCTCACAGAGCTACTGTGAGAAGCAGTGTAGTATAATGGTTAGAAGCAGGGACCAGACTATCTGGATTTGAATTCCAGCTCTACCACTTACTTATTAGCTGTGTGACCTTGGACAGGTTACTTCACCTCTCTCTGCCTAAGTTTCATGATTTGCAAATGGGTAAGATAGTGATAAAAGTATATACATATTATATTGCATATAAGAAGTAATTTTATGTGATTAAATTAATACATAGAAAGCCTGGAATATAAACTAGCAAATGTAAAGTACACAATATTTCCTTTTATCATTACGTTCTCAATTTGTAATAATGCATTCATTAGCATGATTATCTGATTGGTGGTCCTTTTTTTTTTTTAATTTGTCTCCTATTTGTAAAGACCTTTTTTTTTGAAGTGCTCCCTGCCCAACATGAGGCTCAAACTCACAACCCTGAGATCAAGAGTTGGAGTTGCATGTTTTAGTGCATGTTTTAGTGACTGTTTTAGGGGTTTAGCCTCTCAGAATAGGCTCCATGAATAGATTATATCTATTTCTGCTTACCATTTTATTAACATTGCCTGGCACATAGGTGCTCATAAATATTTGATAAATTAAAAAATGATTCTTATAATTATTAGATCAAAAATTTGCGCAGGTTAAATATTTTCTGATACCCATAATCCACATGCTCAGAGGACGGTTAATTGTGTTTATAAAAAGGGAGAGACTTGGGGTGTGTAGGTAGTTTAGTCGGTTAAGTGTCTGCCTTCAGGGACACCTGGGTAGCTCAGTTGTTAAGCATTGGCCTTTGGCTCAGGTCATGATCCCAGGGTCCTGAGACTGAGCCTTGCATCAGGCTCCTTGTTCAGCAGGAAGCCTGCTTCTCCCTCTCCCACTCCCCCTGCTTGTGTTCTCTCTCTTGCTATCTCTCTCTCTGTCAAATAAATAAACAAAATCTTTTTAAAAAGAAGAAGAAGGGAAAGACTTAACCATGTTTCTGCTTAAAAGAAAGAACTAACAATATTCCAGTTTGAAAATTAAAAAAAAGACAAGAGGGACGCCTGGGTGGCTCAGTTGGTTAAGCAGCTGCCTTAGGCTCAGGTCATGATCCCAGCGTCCTGGGATCGAGTCCCACATCGGGCTCCTTGCTCGGCAGAGAGCCTGCTTCTCCCTCTGCCTCTGCCTACCACTCTGTCTGCCTGTGCTCGTTAGCTCTCTCTCCCTCTCTCTCTGACAAATAAATAAATAAAATCTTAAAAAAAAAAAAAGACAAGAAACTTTTTAGCGGACTCCCTAAGAATCTGGGAAAAAATAGAATGTGGAACACAGATGGGTAGATCAGTCTAGGATAAAAGAAAGGATACTATTGCCTCAAAATTATGGGAAAGGAAATTGAGTACTGTGAAGATGTAGCTAATTTTTTGGCTTCAGGTTTGAGGATAAAGAAAAATAGGAAAAGCCTGCATAGCCTCTGGAAAGAAGCAAGACCTTATGCTAAAAGAAGGGGCATCAGTAAAGGCAGTGGGGCAGTTAGAATTCTTTTGGCTGCGAGAAACACAAAATGAGGGAAGAATGGGTACTGAGAAGACAATCAGCATGGTCTGTCATAACTGATAAATAAAAATAGTCACTGAGCTCCTCTTCTTTTCCTTTCCTTACCCTTCCCCAACAATTCAGCCCAGAAGCCATTAAGTGGACTCAACAATGTAAGTATTCATACCTGAGGCGCTGTGGTCCAGAGCAGAGGGTTGAACACTGAGCAGGGGTGTCCCAGGGGGTGAGGGGTCAGCCTTGTTCAAGGTGCCAAAGTTGGCACAGGGTGAGGAGAAAGGCTTCTGCCCAGGAGAATGGGCCATCAAGAAGTTTGAAGAAAGGGGGCGCCTGGGTGGCTCAGTTGGTTGAGCGACTGCCTTCAGCTCAGGTCATGATCCTGGAGTTCTGGGATCGAGCCCCATATAAGGATCCCTGCTTAGCAGGGAGTCTGCTTCTCCCTCTGCCCTTCCCCCTCTCATGCTCTCTCACATTCTCTGTCTCAAATAAATAAAATCTTAAAAAAAAGTCTGAAGAAAGGAGAGGAAGAGGATGTCTACATAGGGGTTGCCACCTGGCACAGCTAGTAAAAGCCAGAGCAGGGTAAGGAGGGTGTCCCCCTGGGGTGGTGGTAGGGGTATGCAGCATGGGACATCAGAGGAAGAACAGGCGAGAAGGGTGGCTGGGCACAAGGGGATGGCTCGGCCCTGGTGTAAGAGCCCAAGATGGATAGAGAAGGCATCTATATGGGAGGAAGGCCCAGTGATGGATCCTGAGCAGGTTAAGGAAGACATCCAATGGGAGGACAGCCTTGTGTGTACAAAGGTTAGTCCAGCCCAGCATAGCCTAACAGGGTGAAGGAGGGCATCAGTACAGGAATGGGACTGTCATAAAATGTCAGAGCCCCAGTGGGGTGAGGATAGCCTCTTCAGCTACAAATACGGAAGGAAAAAATGAAAATGAACTCTGCAGTGCTAGATTGGAATTGTGATATCTCTTGGTCCTTGGGATGTCAATATATAGAGATAGTATGGAAATAAATATAGACAGGAGTGCCTGGCTAGATCAGTCTGAAGAGCGTGTGACTCCTGATCTCCTAGTCATGAGTTCCAGCCTCATGCTGGGTGTAGAGATTTTGAAAGAAGGAAGTAAAGGAGGAGGGAGGGAGGAAAGAAGTGACATACATGTGTGTTTTCTTTTTTTTTTTAATTTTTATTTAAACATATAATGTAACTCCACCACCCTCTCCCAACACCCCTCCCTACATGTGTGTTTTCATGTGCATGTATATGAAAGGGAGGCAAAACTTTTACCCTCTTCACATCTCTGGCTGGGCCTGAGAATTAAATGGATTTAAGACAGATTAACAGGAGAAAAGGATACAGATTTATTTGATGTAAGGTTTACATAACATGGGAGCCTTCATCAGGAAATGAAGACCCAAGGAAGTGACAAAAATGCAAGGGCTTATATATGACATTGAACAAAGAGAGGCAATTATGGGAAAGTAACTAAAATATATGGGGAACCCAAAGAAAGATAGGAGTTTATTTATTTATTTGTTTGTTTGTAAAGCCCATTCATTCATTCATTCATTCATTCATCTCTACACCCAAGGTGGGGCTCAAATTCACCACACCGAGATCGAGAGTCACATACTCTTCCCACTAAGCCAGCCAGGTGTCCTAATTAAGAATTAGTTTATCTTATGGGGCGCCTGGGTGGCTCAGTGGTTTAAAGCCTCTGCCTTTGGCTCGGGTCATGGTCCCAGGGTCCTGAGATTGAGCCCCGAGTCGAATTCTGCTCCACGGGTAGCCTGCTTCCTCCTCTCTCTCTGCCTGCCCCTCTGCCTACATGTAATCTCTGTCTGTCAAATAAATAAATAAAATCTTAAAAAAAAAGAATTAGTTTATCTTACCAAGGTATATTTTTTGTCCCTGTTTTTACAGTGAACTATGGCACCTTCTGTTAATGGTAAATTACTACATATGCCCTTCCCCGCCTCCCACCTTCACTCTGCCCAGCCCTCCCAAATTAACAAGAAAAAGAGCAAATATCTGGTAATATACTGACAGCAGTCTCACTCGCTTCAATGATCTCACCTGCCAGTAATTTTTTTATTTTTATTTTTTTAAAGATTTTATTTATTTATTTGACAGAGAGAGAGAGATCGAGATCACAAGTAGGCAGAGAGGCAGGCAGAGAGAGAGGGGGAAGCAGGCTCCCTGCTGAGCAGAGAGCCCGATGGGGGGCTCCATCCCAGGACCCTGAGATCATGACCCAAGCCGAAGGCAGAGGCTCAACTCACTGAGACACCCAGGTGCCCCCCCTTACTTTAAAGATTTTATTTCCTGCCAGTAATTTTAAAGGGCCCCAATAAACTCCAGACTTTGCTGACAAGTATTTTGGGATTGCGTATGTCTGTTCGTGGGGCCTGAATGGAATATTATCTCCACTGTACAGCTCTGGCTTCTGGGTACCAGTTAGGTGGTATTCTTAAGTCACTGATTTTAGGAGATCATCCTCACACCTTGACAGATATATCTGTTTTGCATGTCTCAAGAGAAATGGAAATAAACCATCCACACAAGTGCACGGAAGCAAATATCATTCAAAATAATGTGAATGTCCATATCCAGGGAATGAGATTACATGATATAATTTCTTTTTTTTTTTTAAAGATTTTATTTATTTATTTGTTAGAGAGAGAGAGAGAGAGAGAGCACAGGCAGACAGAGAGGCAGGCAGAGGCAGAGGGAGAAGCAGGCTCACCGCTGAGCAAGGAGCCCGATGTGGGACTCGATCCCAGGACGCTGGGATCATGACCTGAGCAGAAGGCAGCCGCTTAACCAACTGAGCCACCCAGGCATCCCTATAATTTCTAAAGCTTATGAAAGTTTGGTGGAAGAAAGAAGCATTGAGTCCACCATAATCAGCACCTTTCTTTCCTCTTGTAAAAGATATTCTTTACTTCATTTTTCTCCAGAGGCTGGAGCATCTGCACTAGGGCCCTGAGGTTTCAGTCAGCTGCGGGAACGAGGATGTGTTCAGGGCTTCGGAGCCTCCTGAGGGAGGGGAGGAGGTGGAGGCAACATCAGACACGCACCCCAGAGCCCTAGGAAGGGGTCCAGTGTGGGCGCGAAGGGCAGACTGCTGCCCAGTGGCCAGGAGCCAAGTCTACAACGGGGCACACGGGAGCTTAACAAGGTCTGTGTGTATAGAATTCTCTCAGCCTCAGCTCCCCATCTCTGGGGATAAGAATGTTCCTTTTCTCCTGGTATAGGGAGAGCACGTTTCACATGGGAGCTTCATCTCCTGTTTTCGGGAAGAAAAGGAGGGTGGTGGTCACAGCACCCTTCTGGCAACTGCTGTTTTCTAAGTGCCTTCTGCTTATAAGAATCCTTCTACCAAAGTGGTGTATTTGGGGGTGGCATATTCTGCCACACTTCAGATATTTATGCATGTGTATATGTGTGTGATATAAATATATGTATATTCCTTAGGCCTACTCACAGAGAGGCTTGCAAAAAGCACTCCAACAGCAACTAACACTCCAGCACCCACCCAGGTCCTGGCTTTTAAATGCTCTTCTCTTTTATTTACTGATTTGTAAAAGATTTTATTTACCAAAAAAATCTTTTAAAAAAATAAAATGAAAATGAAAAGATTTTATTCACCTATTTGGCGGGGGGGCAGAGAGAGAGACAGAGCACAAGCATGGGGATGGGCAGAGGGACAAGCCGACTCCCTGCTGAGTGGAGAGACCAACACAGGGCTGGGGGGCCAATCCCAGGACCCTGAGATCATGACCTGAGCTGAAGGCAGACGCTTAACCGACTGAGCCACCCAGGGCCCCCTAAATGCTCTTCTCTTTTAAAAAGAACTAGTGCCCCTTGGTGAAATGGCTGATTCTAAGGCTCAGGCAGGGAAAATACAAGATGAGCCTGAAATAGCTTGTTAGTGCAGGAAGTAAGGAAGTCCTCATAGAATGATGGCAATACATTAAAAGATCAAAGAAGCCAGGGTGACTGAGCTCCCCATAGGCAAATCTGGAATAACCTGAGTATCAAAATAAATAATGACTGTAACAGATTATAACTTATAACTCACTGAATAAAACAGAAAACCATGAATCCAAACTAATGAAAATAAGTGAACAAATTGAAAGTTTGTTGAGGAAATTTTATTAACATAGCCTCACATCTTACTATTTGCATAATTTCATATCACGTTTACATAGGGTCCAAGTATTACTCAAAAATATTTATTAAGACTTATTAATAAATACACCTGAAACTAATATAACAGTGTATGGTTTTTTTATAAAACTGTATGTTAAATATATTAGAATTAAAATAAAAATTATAAAGGGAAAAAGAGTAACTTTATAGGCAGACACTGCCTAAATCAAGGAATTGAATTTAAGTTAACCAGTAATGAAACAAATGAAAATCATGTTAGGAAAGTTTGAGAATACAGAATCATTTCTTTTACACTCCTGCTAAAATTCTATAATCTGCATCTAATCATGAGGAAACATCACACAAGTCCAAACTTAGTAATATTCTGTAAAATAGCATATCTCTAGGGGCGCCTGGGTGGCTCAGTGGGTTAAAGCCTCTGCCTTCGGCTCAGGTCATGATCCTAGGGTCATGGGATTGAGCCCCACATCCAGCTCTCTGCTCCGCAGGGAGCCTGTTTCCCCCTATCTCTGCCTACTTGTGATCTCTCTCTGCCAAATAAATAAATAAAATATATATTTTTTAAACCACATATCTCTAATCTTCAAAGGTTTCAAGGTCATTTGGAAACCTTGTAAGATGACAAAGATACAAGATGGAAGAAGCCTGGGCTCTTGAATCTTGAATTGGTTTTGGAATTTATGGGAGTGGTAATTAAAGTTCTATTTGTGCCAGGGTCATTTGGGAGAATTGCAACAACAAAACATCAAGGTCATGAATGTCAAGGAGAGACTGAGGAATTATTCCAGATTGAAAGAGATTAAAAAGGCATTAGAAAATGCAAATCAAAACCACAATGAAAAACAAAACAAAACAAAACAAAAACAAAATTAAACAAAACAAAAACAAAAAACAAAAAAGCCACAGTGAGATACCACTTCATACCTCTTAAGATGGCTATTATATTAAAAAACTAAACACAACAAGGGCTCCTGGGTGACTGGGTGGGTTAAGCATCTGCTTCTTGATTTCAGCTCAGGCCATGATCTCAGGGTCCTGAGACTGAGCCAAGAGAAGGACTCCATGCTCAGTGAGGAGTCCACTTGGGATTCTCCCTCTCCCTCTGCCTCTCCCTCTGCCCCTCCCTCTGCTCGTGCACTCGCATTCTATCTCTCTCTCAAATAAATAAATAAAATCTTTTTTAAAAATACCAAACAAACAGAAAATAACAACTGGTGGTTATGATGTAGAGAATGGAACCTTTGTGTATTGCTGGCAGGAATGTAAAATGGTATAGGCACTCTTAAAAATATTATGGCAGTTTCTTAAAAAATTAAACAGAATTATAATGTGATTCAACAATACTACTGATGAGTATAAACCTGAAAGAATTGAAAGCAAGACCTTGAACGGATATTTCTGTTCAAAGGAGCATTATTAATACCAAACAGTGTCCATTAATGGATGAATGGATAAACAAAATGTAGTATATACACACAATAGAATAGTACTGAGCTTTAAGAAGAAAGGAAGTACCTGGGTGGCTCAGTTGTTAAGCATCTGCCTCCAGCTGAGGTCATGATCCCAGGGTCATGGGATTGAGCCCTGCAACAGGCTCCTTGCTCATGGAAGCCTGCTTCTCCTTTTCCCACGATCCCTCCTGCTTGTATTCCCTCTCTCTCTTTTTGTCTCTCTCTGTCAAATAAATAAACTCTTAAAGAAAAACAAAAAACAAAGAGAAAGGAAATTCTGACACAAGCCACAACATGAATGAACTGTGAAAACATTATGCTAAGTGAAATAAGCCAGACACAGAAGGACAAATATTGTATGCTCCGACCTATATGAGGTACCTAGTGTGGTCAGATTCCTGAAGACAGAAAGTAGAATGGCGGTTGCCAGGGGCCAAGGGAAGGAGAACCTGGAGAGGTCTTGTTTAATGGGTATGGAGTTTCATTGGAAAGATGAAAGAATCAAGATGGTTGACGGTGATGGTTAGACAACAATGTGAATGTATTAATGGTTTAAAAGTGGTGAAAACGATAAATTTCTTTTGACACAAAGGACATTTCTGGAACAATTGGTAAAAGCTGAATGGGGTCTGAGGTAATAGTAATGCAGGGATATGAACTTCCTCATTATGACGGTTGTTCTGTGGCTATACGGAACATCCTTGCTGGTGGGAAATATATGAAGTGTCTGGGAAGGACAAGGCATCCTGTTTGTGCTTACATGATCCAGGGGGATCACGTGCTGTACTTACACCTTTTCTGTATGCTTCAGATTATTTCCAAACATTTTTTTTTAAGATTTTATTTATTTATTTGTCAGAGAGATGGAGAGTACAGGCAGGAACTCAGGTAGAGGCAGAGGGAGAAGCAGGCTCCCCGCAGAGCAAGGAGCCCAATGTGGGACTCATCCCAGGACGCTGGGATCATGGCCTGAGCCTTAGGCAGCCGCTTAACCGACTAAGCCACCCAGGCATCCCAATTTCCAAACATTTTTTATTATTTATTTATTTATTTATTTTTAAAAGATTTTATTTATTTATTTGACAGACAGAGATCACAAGTAGGCAGAGAGGCAGGCAGAGAGAGAGAGAAAGGGAAGCAGGCTCCAGGCTGAGCAGAGAGCCCGATGCAGGGCTTGATCCCAGGACCCTGGGATCATGACCTGAGCCGAAGGCAGAGGCTTTAACCCACTGAGCCACCCAGGTGCCCCTCCAAACATTTTTAAAAGGTAAAATAAAAAATGGAAGTTAGCAGTCATTAAACAGTTGAGAGAAAGGAGTCCTGAGTCAGTGTTAGCATCGGAATTCCAGCACAGGTCTCCTGGAGCACTTGCCCTTAAGTCAGTGCGATGTTACTATAAAAAACACTCATTGGTAGTATGTGTTTTGGATACATAAAGTTTTCCTTGTGAAAGCTTGGCTTTTTCTAACTACCTAGCACATTATTGTGTTATCAGTCACCATCCTCATGAGATACTGAAAATTAATAATAAGGAAAAAAGAATGGAAAGAGAAAAGCAACTCTGATGAACAAAAAATTATGTTTGTATTTTGAAACGAATTATAAATGATTTTTAAATCTTAAAAATATTTTGTATCATGTTTGTCACAGAAATGTATGGATTTACTAGAGGATGTGCCTTATAACTTCCTTTAGTTGTAAATATACTGTAGTCAAACAGGATTTGCTGCCTATCTATTTGAATTACTTTTATATATTCTTTGGCCTTATAAAGGCTGCTTTTATTATGTAAATATGCAAATTAAACACTGAAAGAGAAGTTTAGAAAGCTGGTTTGGGATTGGAATAGAATTGCTAATTAGATTTATGGCTAATGTCACTGATGGGCCCAGAAGAATTCAGATCTGGAACTGACCTTGCCTGGCTGGAGGGGCTCTCAGGAGCAGTTCTCCATTTAAGGACGGAGAGATGTCAAAGGTCAGGAACAAATCCATTTTTGCAAGACACCAGGAGGGAAAAATAGTTTTAACGGATTAATATTTATAAATGATTTGAGCTGCAATTAAGTATAATGTTTTTACTAAAAAAATTTTTTTTAATTAAAAAAATGCCCTTCTCGGGGCACCTCTGTGGCTCAGTGGGTTAAAGCCTCTGCCTTTGGCTCAGGTCATGATCTCAGGGTCCTGGGATCAAGCCCCGCATGGGGCTCCCTGCTGAGCAGGGAGCTTGCTTCCCCCTCTCTGCCTGCCTCTCTGCCTACCTTTGATCTCTGTCTGTCAAATAAATAAATAAAATCTTAAAAAAAAAAGTCCTTCTCATGGGCAGAAATATATATATATACATATACACACATATATATGTGTGAAACATATGTAGGGTTGTTTTTTCAGGGTATATGTAGGTATTTTTAAGTATAAAAATACTTATATATTTGAGGCACCTGGGTGGCTCAGTGGGTTAAAGCCTCTGCCTTCGGCTCAGGTCATGAGCTCAGGGTCCTGGGATCGAGCCCCGCATCGGGCTTTCTGCTCATGTGTAGCCTGCTTCTCCCTCTCTGCCTGCCTCTCTGCCTACTTGTGATCTCTCTCTCTCTCTAATAAATAAATAAAATCTTTAAAAAATACTTATATATTTAAGTATAAAAAACACTTACATAATATCCTTGATTTTACCTCTTGGACTTCAAAATCTAAAATATTTACTATCTGATAAACTTAAAAACATTTTTTTAAAACTTGGCACCTGGCTGGCTCAGTCAGAAGAGTGTGTGACTCTCGATCTTGGGTTCATGAGTTTGAGCCCCATGTTCGGTGTAGAGATTAATCAATAAATAAACTTTAAAAAAACACAAAAAATTAAAATATTTACTATCTGTCCCTTTACAGGAAACAGTTGTTGAGCCTTGTTCCAGAAATAAGGAATGGTCTATGTTCACATGAAGAGTGGAGTTGTGGTAAAGTTGAAGAAGTTTTTGACAGACTTAATTATTTGCAAAAAGTTGTCTGCTGAGAGTGATAGAAAAGTGGCTGACTGGGGCTAAAAGAGTCATAAAGTTTTGAAATAATTGCTGTGGGAATTTCCTGTATATGGTAAAAGGACAATTCAAATCATGAGGAAGTATTGGATTCTTCGTAAGTGATGTCTGTGCAACTGGCTAGTCAGACACGGCAAAAAGATCGTTACCTCAACCTTTACCAAATAAACCTTGAATAAGATGCAAATTTTATTCATTCATTCATTCATTAAAAAATTTTAAATGTGGGGCGCCGGGATGGCTCAGTGGATTAAGCCTCTGCCTTCGGCTCAGGTCATGATCCCCGGGTCCTGGGATCGGTCCTGAATCGGGCTCTCTGCTCACAGGGAGCCTGCTTCCCTTCCTCTCTCTGCCTGCCTCTATGCCTACTTGTGATCTTTGTCAAATAAATAAGTAAAATCTTTAAAAAAATTTTTTTAAATGTGAGAGAATGAGAATATTAAAGTACCAAAATAAAGTTTGGGTGAGTATCTTTTATAAATTTAGGGTAAAGAAGATCTCTGAAACTTGAAGAATTAAGAAACAAACAAAGCCTATATGGGATTTTGTACCTTTTTTTAAAAAAGACTTTATTTATTTATTTGACAGACAGAGATCAGAAGCAGGCAGAGAGGGAGGAAGCAGGCAGAGAGGGAGGAAGCAGGCAGAGAGGGAGGAAGGAAAGCAGGCTCCCCGCTGAGCAGAGAGCCCAATGTGGGGCTCAATCCCAGGACCCTGGGATCATGACCTGAGCCGAAGGCAGAGGCTTTAACCCACTGAGCCACCCAGGCGCCCCAACTTTTCTGTTATTTTTTTAAGTAGACTTCATGTCCAGTATAGGGCTTGAACTCATGACCCTGAGATCAAGAGCTGAGCTAAGACCAAGAGTTGGACGCTTAAGGGACTGAGCCACTTAGGCTTTATGTTTGACTACATAAAAAATTTAAAACAGATATTACCCTCCTCCTTTGAAAATAAACAAGGCTAAAAAGCAATCCACAAATGGAAATATATATATATCACACATACCAAAGAGTTAGGTTTGGGTTTGTATCTCTTAACAAACAGCATTTTTTGTTTATTTTTTAGATTTTCATCAGATGAAGCTGATATACTTTGTTCTGTGAAGAGTCAATTGAATGTGGCAAAAGCACCCAATGGCCTGCAAGAAGTTTCTAACAAAAGTTTCTGGGGTGGGTGTGTGTAAGTGTGTGCACATGCATGTGCACTTTTCTCCTAACTGCAAAAACTGCCTCACCCTTTGCCTAGTCATTGGGAAGAGGTGGATCAGTTTGTCTCAGGAGCCTGGTACCTTTTGGAAAGAGGGACCAAGACTCCAGTTTCTGCTCACCAAGTTCTGAATTTAAGGAGACATATGTACACATGCAAAGGCCAAGTGGCCAGGAAGACCCAGTGAGTGGCCAGGAAGACTTAGTTCTCTTTGTATTTGGCATTTAGAAAAGAATTCTCCTGGGGTGCCTGGGTGGCTCCATTGGTTAAGCATCTGCCTTCTATCTTCAGCTCAGGTCAGGATCCCTGGGTCCTGGGATACTTGTTGTCTGCTCTCTGCTCAGCAGGGGGCCTGCTTCTCTCTCTCCCTCTGCCCCCTCCCCCTACTCATATTCTGTCTTTCTCTCTGAAGTAAATAAAATCTAAATATAGATAGATATACATATATAGATGAGAATTCTTTTGCTCTTTGGGCTAAGTAAAGCCCTCCCTTCCCCCACCAAATTCTTAGACAGTCAGTGGAGAGCAAGGGAAACCACAATGGGAAAAATTGGGACTTTCTTTTAATAGGGCATGGGGAAGGTCTCAGCTATGATAGAGAAAATTAACATATATAACTGACCACATTTTTACCTTGTGTTTATAGAACAGATCCTATGAGTTACATTAGTATAGAAAGAACTCTTTTATAAATCAAGAAGAAAAAGACATTCAGTATAAAATAGACAAAAGACATGACCAATTATAGAACAATAAAAATAACAACTGGCCAATAAATGTATGAAAAATGTTTAAAGTATACTGGTAATCTAAAAACTATAGAAAAATGTGGTATTTTTCATAGATCAGGTGATTAAAGAAAATATTATTCGGTGTTGTCGAAGATGTGAGAAAAAGATGTACTTCCACATACTATAAGAGGTACAGCAAGTTGTCATTATGTATGAAAAAATTTAATATGCATATTTAATTTTTAAAGATAAATAGAAGTAGGATTTCTTTCTTTCTTTCTTTCTTTTTTAAAGATTTTATTTATTTATTTGACAGAGAGAGAGGTCACAAGTAGGGAGACAGAGACAGAGAGGGGAAGCAGGCTCCCTGCTGAGCAGAGAGCTGGATGCGGGGCCTGATCCCAGGACCCTGAGATCATGACCTGAGCCGAAGTCTTAAGCCACTGAACCACCCAGGCGCCCAGAAGTAGGATTTCTAAGGAAATAATCAGCCAAGTGCCCAAAGATGTAAAAACATTTGTTGTGGAATTGTTTTGTTTTTTAAGATTGATTTATTTATTTAAGAGAAAGAGAGTGTGTGTGTACATTTCTGGGAAGAGTGTCAGAGGGAGAGAGAGAGAAGCAGACTCACGGCTGAGCACAGAGCCTGACTCTGGGCTACATCCCAGGACCCTGGGATCATGACCTGAGCTGAAATCAAGAATCAGACACTCGATCGACTGAACCACCCAGTTATATAGCACTATTAAATAATATATATAATTCATGAGTATAGTGGATTAATCATGCTTTGGAGTGAGTCCAATAAAAGAGATCAGTGCAATGCCTTCCACATTTATGAGTGTCCTAAGATTTCCCTTCTGTTGTAATGTCTATATTATTGGAAATTCATTCACTGCCCTCCACCACCAACTCCCATCCCTAACTATGCCTAAATTGCTGTGAAATCTCTTGGCCTTTTTTTTTTTTTTTAAGATTTTATTTATTTGACAGCGAGAGACAACTCGAGAGAGGGAACACAAGCAGGGGGAATGGAGGGGGAGAAGCAGGCTTCTGGCTGAGCAGGGAGCGGATATGGGACTCAATCCCAGGACACTAGGATCATGACCTGAGCCGAAGGCAGAAGCTTAACGACTGAACCACCCAGGCGCCCCTCAGCCAATGTTTTTAAGTAGGCTCTAGGCCGAATGTGGGGCTTGAACTCAAGACCCTGAGATCAAGAGCAGCAAGCAGTACCGACTGAGCCAGCCAGGTCCCCATGTCAGCCATTTGTTTAAAAAGATTTTATTTATTTATTTGGCAGAGAGATAGAGAGAGCACAAGTAGGCAGAATGGCAGGCAGAGGGAGAGGGAGAAGCTCCACTGAGCAGGAGCCCCATGAGGGGCTCCATCCCAGGACGCTGGGATCATGACCTGAGCCTAACGCAGCTGCTTAACGGCCCATGTCAGCCATTCTTAAGAACAAAGGAAACCACTGTCTCAAAGTTGAATGAGAAGGGAAAAAAAGAGAGAATTCGTATTTCTAAGTCTACAGAAATTTTAGCCTCTGGGTCTTCTGTATGGCCACAAGAGAAATGCTAGTGGGATTCAAATGAAATGTAAATGTAATTTACTCATTTCTGGAAAGTAAACTCTCTACTGACCCCTTCTAGGTCATTGCTAACAGTTCATTTGCAGTTGTTCTTTTTTTTTTTTTTTAAGTTTTTATTTATTTATTTGGATAGAGAAAAAAAGAGCACAAGCAGGGTGAGTCTCACCCAAATGAGAGGAAGAAGCAGGCTCCCCGCTGAGCAGAGAGCCCAGATGGATGCAAGGGCTCAATCCCAGCACCTCGAGATCATGACCAGAGTGGAAGGCAGACACTTAACCAAATAAGCCGCCCAGGCATCCCTGCACTTTTTTGTTCTTTAGATATAAAGGAAAACCATATAATTTATCATCTAAATCCAAACACCTGAGAATGAAAGGGGATGCTATTAATAATTATTCTGGGGGCACCTGGGTGGCTCAGTGGGTTAAGCCTCTGCTTTCAGCTCAGGTCATGATCTCAGGGTCCTGGGATCGAGCCCCCCATCAGGTTCTCTGCTCAGTGGGGAAGCTGCTTCCCCCCTCCTCTGCCTGCCTCTCTGGCTACTTGTGATTTCTGTCAAATGAACAAATAAAATATTAAAAAAATAATTATTATTCTCTGATTGTCCTGGGAAAACCAGGGCATACAGTCGCTCTGTATACCCTGATTTGCCATGCTTGAGAAGAATAGGTCTAATTGACTTCAGGTATTAGTCACATATAACATCCAGCTATAAAATAAATAAGGTGGGACACCTGGTTGACTCAGTTGGTTAAGCATCTGCCTTTGGCTCAGGTCATGATCCCAGAGTCTGGAGATCGAGTCCCGCAGGCTCCTTGCTCATCAGGGAGCCTGCTTCTCCCTCTGCCTGCCCAGTACCTCTGCTTGTGCTCTCTCGCTCGCTCTCTCGCTCTCTCTCTGTCAAATAAATAAATAAATAAAATCTTTTAAAAATAAATAAATAAAGCACAGGGATATAATTTAGAGCATAGTAACTCTTGTGTTTTTAAAGTTTCTTTTCTTAGAAGCTCTATATGCAATTATTATTAGTAGCTGTAAATTAAAACACAAATCAGATAGCTACCTATCTAGAAATATAGATATTGATTTGTGAGAGATCACAAGTAGGCAGAGAGTCAGGCAGAGAGAGAAAGGAGGAAGCAGGCTCCCTGCTGAGCAGGGAGCCAGATTAGGGGCTCCATCCCAGGACCCTGAGATCATGACCTGAGCTGAAGGCAGAGGCTTAACCCACTGAGCCACCCAGGTGCCCGACACAGTAATTTTTTTTTTTTTAAAGATTTTATTTATTTATTTGATAGAGATCACAAGTAGGCAGAGAGGCAGGCAGAGAGAGAGAGAGGAGGAAGCAGGCTCCCCGCTGAGCAGAGAGCCCGATGCGGGGCTCGATCCCAGGACCCTGGGATCATGACCTGAGCCGGAGGCAGAGGCTTTAATCCACTGAGCCACCCAGGCGCCCCCCGACACAGTAATTTTAATAGCTATCCATTTTATTTTATTTTGGGGGGGGGCTTCGGCAGCTAAGTGGTTGAGCCTCTGACTCTTGGTTTTGGATCAGGGGGCAATCTCATGGGTCTTGAGATTGAGCCCCACATGGGGCTCCACACTCAGTGGGGAGTCTCCTTGAAGTTTATCTCCTTTAGCCCCTACCCCCAACAGGCAGAGAGCCTGATGCGGGGCTTGAACCCAGGACCCTGAGATCATGATCTGAGCCAAAGACAGAGGCTTTAACCCACTGAGCCACCCAGGCGCCCCTGTGGTTCAGGTCTTGATCCCAGGGTCCTAAGATCAAGTCCTATGTCGGGCTCCTTTCTCAGCCAGGAGTCCGCTTCTCACCCTCCCTTTGTCCCTCTCCTTCACTTGTGCTTGCTCTCTCAAATAAATAAAATCTTAATTTTTTTTTCCTTGGGGCTCCTGGGTGGCTCAGTCATCAAAGTGTTTGCCTTTGGCTCAGGTTATGATCCTAGGGTCCTGGGATGGAGCCCCGCATTGGGCTCCCTGCTCAGTGGGAAGCCTGCTTCTCTCTCTTCCATTCCCCCTGCTTGTGTTCTCTCTCTGGGTATCTCTCTGTCAAATAAATTTGAAAAATCTTAAAAAAAATAGATTTCTCCTCTTTCATGTCACAGTACAATGCAGGGATAGCGAAGTAGGAGGTGGGGGTACATTCAGGCTGATTTCATATGGGAGTGATCAACAGATGGCCTTTAAGGGGAGCGTGGCTGGCTCAGTCAGTTGAGCATCTGCCTTTGGCTCAGGTCATGATCCTGGGGTCCTAGGGTGGAGCCTGCATTGGGCTCCCTGCTCAGCGGCGAACCTGCTTTTCCCTCTCCTGCTTCCCCTGCTTGGGTTCTGTCTCTCTCTCTCTCAAATAGATAAATAAAAAATAAAAAAAGAAAACCCAAACAGATGGCCTTTTAGACCACTGACAAGGGAGAGGCAGATGAGTGGGCTTGTGCATGGAGGATCACCTATCACCCCTGCCTGAATCCCATGGTGCAGAACTGGTCACATGGCCCCACTTAACTGAAAGATGTACTGGGACACGGAGTCTTTCTGTGTTCTCAAGAGCAAAATGAACTGGCTTAGTAAATACATTTAATTGTCTTTGCCATGGGAAATTTTGGGGACAAGAAGAGAGTAATAAGAACATCAGAACCTAGGACCCCAAATCTAAACATAATGAAATAAAAATTAAGGAAATGATTTTTTAACTTCACTTGCATTTTTTTTAAAAGATTTTATTTTTTTATTTGACAGACGGAGATCACAAGTAGGCAGAGAATCGGGCAGAGAGAGAGGACGAAGCAGGCTCCCTGCTGAGCAGAGAGCCCCACGCGGGGCTCCATCCCAGGACCCTGGAATCATGGCCCGAGCCGAAGGCAGAGGCTTTAACCCACTGAGCCACCCAGGCGCCCCTACACTTGCATTCTTAAATAGAATACATGTGGTGATGAGCACTGGGTGTTATAGCAATAATGAATTGTTGAACACTACATCGGAAACTAATGATGTACTAGATGTTGGCTAATTGAACATAATATTATTTTTTTAAAGGTTGTATTTATTTATTTGACAGACAGAGATCACACAAGTAGGCAGAGAGGCAGGCAGAGTGGGGAGGGTAGAAGCAGGCTCCCTGCCCAGCGGAAAGCCCGATGCAGGACTCGATCCCAGGACCCTGGGATCGTGACCTGAGCCGAAGGCAGAGGCTTTAACCCACTGAGCCACCCAGTCGCCCCGTGTTTGTTGTTTTAAACCATCATGTTTTATGTAGAGGCTGCTTTTAGGCAAAGAGGCTTGAACGATGGAATGTAGAAAGGGCAGATAGCAAGCCCCTGGCTGGATATAGACGGGCCCCTCAGGGGAACTACCTCAAGATTTCCATAGGCCCTCACTGACCAATGGGTTACTTACAACCAGGCATAGTTACCAAAAAAGAAAGAATCCCATTAGTCACCATGCCTCTTCAATCTCCCCCTTTAAAAACCTCCCCCACCGACTACTTCATGGTGGACAGCTATCCTCTGCGGTCCTGCTGGACCACTCCCTTGTGGTGGATTCAACACACTTCTATCTCCTTTGTTCTGTGTCTGGTGAATTCTTTCATCTTCGAGGCCAATGGCTTCCACCAGATTCCTGCCCCACATTTGGGGGCCTCCCCATTTAGACATCACATTTTGGAGTAATTTCTTATAAACTGGGCTACAATGTAAGGTTATCAGGGGAAACTCTGTATTTAGTAACCACAAATGTTTTTATCTGCAGGTCTTTTTTCTGGAGCCATTCAATTTCTTTGGAGAAGAACTTTCCAATCTCCCCAAATGCATATGCCTGGCTAGTTGATTTCAGGGGCCAAAGCTGGAAAAGAGACCAACCTTTCACCAATGCCCTCCATTTTTAGCCCAAAGGCAACCCCCACCCCTTAGGCATGTCTGTGGTGCCTAAATGTGGAGCCCTTCCCACATCACCTGAATGGAAAGGTTATCGACTGGTTATGCCAGGTGGAGAAGGGGCTGGATGGTCTAACTACTCTATATAGTCTTTGAAGAATTCTTGTTTTCAGCCCTTTAAAGTAAAGAGTGCTGTTCACATGAATCAACTACAGAAAGGTTATGGATTTACTATGAAAGACAAAACTGTAAAGCTTTTAGGAAATAATATAGAAGAATATCTTCATGAATCAATTATAAAGGGGAAAAAAGATAAATTGGTCTACATTAAATATAAGAGCTTTTGTTCATCCCAAAATACCATACAAAAAGAGAAGACACAGATATTTATAACATATGTAACTCACAAAGGGCTCATAACCTAGCTATATGAAGGTATATTAAAAATCTATAAGAAAACAAAGGCAACCCACTGGGAAAAATGGGCAGAAAATTCTGAACAGGCAATTCATACAAATTCATACATGAAGACTCTTAATAAACCTCTGAAGAACTACTTAATATTGTTGGTAATCAGTGAAATGCAAGAAAATTTTAAATGAGCTATCACAACATATCCACTTGATACACTGCAAATATCTATCAACAGAAGCATGGTAAATAAATTATGTTCAGACAAGAGACTACCATCCTTCTATGAAAATGCACAAATTAAAGATACATGGAAAATAATCGATGAATCTTGAAACACATTTTTTTTCAAAGATTTTATTTTTCAAAATTTATTGAGAGAGAGAGAGAGACCAAGAGAGAGCGCAAGTTAGGGGAGGGGCAGATGGAGAGGGAGAAGCAGGCTCCCCGCTGAGCAGGGAGCCTGATGCAGGAGTTCATCCTAGGACCCTGGGATCATGACCTGAGCCAAAGGCAGAAACTTTTTTTTTTTTTAAAGATTTTATTTATTTATTTGACAGACAGAGATCACAAGTAGGCAGAGAGGCAGGCAGAGAGAGAGGGAGAGGAAAGCAGGCTCCCTGCTGAGCAGAGAGCCCGACACGGGGCTCAGTCCCAGGATCCTGAGACCATGACCTGAGCCGAAGGCAGAGGCTCAACCCACTGAGCCACCCAAAAGGCAGAAACTTAAACTGACTGAGTCACCTAGGCTCCCAAAACACATTTTTTTTTTTTAAAGATTTTATTTATTTATTTGTTAGAGAGAGAGAGAGAGCGTGAGCACAGGCAGACAGAGTGGTAGTCAGAGGCAGAGGGAGAAGCAGGCTCCCCGCCGAGCAAGGAGCCCTATGTGGGACTCGATCCCAGGATGCTGGGATCGTGACCTGAGCCGAAGGCAGCTGCTTAACCAACTGAGCCACCCAGGCATCCCCCAAAACACATTTTTAAATAAATGAAACAAGGGACGCCTGGGTGGCTCAGTTGGTTAAGCGGCTGCCTTCGGCTCAGGTCATGATCCCAGCGTCCTGGGATCGAGTCCCGCATGGGGCTCCTTGCTCTGCGGGGAGCCTGCTTCTCCCTCTGCCTCTGCCTGCCTCTCTGTCTGCCTGTGCTCGATCTCTCTCTCTCTAACAAATAAATAAATAAAATCTTTAAAAAATAAATAAATAAATAAATAAATAAATGAAACAAGATACAAAAAAAATATAGTGTGGTTCTATATGTATAAAGACTAAAATCAGGCAAAAGTAGGAATATATATACATATATAGGTTATAAAACATATATAGTTTATGTCTAGGTATAATTATATACCTCATATATTATGAAGTATATAATTACCATAAAAGTCAGGCTACTGGTTATCAGGAAAGAATGCTAGTAATATTGCATTTTCTGGCTTGGATAGTGTTTAATGGGTATGTGATTCATAATGATTGGTTACTCTGTAATTCATATTTTAGCTATTTTTCTGTATATCTTTTATATTCAGTAATAAGTTTAATTCTTTTTTTTTTTTGGTCTTCTACATTTTGTTGTTATTGTTACTGCAGTTCTACTATTTTTTTTAAAATATTTTATTTATTTATTTGACACAGAGAGAGATCACAAGTAGGCAGAGAGGCAGGCAGAGAGAGGGGGTGGGGAAGCAGGCTCCCCGCTGAGCAGAGAACCTGATGTGGGACTCCATCCCAGGACCCTGAGATCATGACCTGAGCCGAAGGCAGAGGCTTAACCCCCTGAGCCACCCAGGAGTCCCTGTAGTTCTACTATTTACAACACTCTCTTTGGAGGCACCTAACTGACTCAGTCAGTAGAGCATGTGACTCTTGACCTTGGGATCATGGGTGTGGAGATCACTTACAACATTTTTTAAATGCTCTGTTTTATTTTTCTCATGATTATAATTCCACCTTTATATAATATTCTTTTCCTTCTTTGTTTCAACAATATCTATTATTTCCCTGCCCTGTGCAACATAAGCTTATAGCCTCTTCGTCCTGTCTCACCCCCTTCTCTCTCTCCATCCAGTTTCAATCAGTAACATCACTGGCTCAGAGCTTAGTTTTGTGCCATTATAAGCATTAATACACTTATCCTTTTGCTACTTGATTTGTTACCCTTAAAAGGATACCCTTTGATTCCAAGCTATTACACAGGAGGCTTTCAAAACTTCCTCTGCTCCTACATTCTCTCCCTTCTCCTATTTTTTGGTGGTTCTAGTCTTCCTAGAATGTCAGAGCCTGTAACATTCTGTCACTCTAATTCCCACCTTTATTTTTCTTATTCTTACTGTAATTTTTGCTTGCTTATTTGGTTTAGATCTGATTTTGATTCTCACTGCCAACTCTTTTAGCTAAAGTTTGCCCATGTTCTACTGGCTGGTTGCAGTTAGATCTCTGGCAGTTTTCTCAAGGGTTCACATAATCAATATTTTCCAGATTCTTGCTGGCTTAAAGCTATTTGTCTGTAACTTTATATGTGAAAGACAGTTTGGCTGAATAAAAAATAATCTTTGGCTCAGTTTTTTTCCTTGAGTATGTTACAGGTATTGCTCTTCTGTTTTCTGACATTCAATTTTGCTGTTGGAAAGTCTATGCCAATTTGGTTTTCTTTCCTTTTTAAATGGCCTTATCCTCCTACCTGGCTCCCCAAATAATTCTTCCTTAAAATAAACTTTTTATTTATTTATTTATTTATTAAAAAGATTTTATTTATTTATTTGATAGAGATCACAAGTAGGCAGAGAGGCAGGCAGAGAGAGAGGAAGGGAAGCAGGCTCCCCGCTGACCAGAGAGCCCGATGTGGGGCCTGATCCCAGGACCCTGGGATCATGACCTGAGCTGAAGGCAGAGGCTTTAACCCACTGAGCCACCCAGGCGCCCCCTTCCTTAAAATTTAAATAAATTGGGATGCTTGGGTGGCTCAGTTGGTTAAGCATCTGCCTTTGGCTCAGGTCATGATTCTGGGGACATGGGATCAAGTCCCACATAAAAAAGACTTTATTCATTTATTTGTCTGAGAGAGAGAAAGAGAGAGAGAGAGCACAAGCTGGAGGAGCAGCAGAGGGAGAGGGAGAAGTGGACACCCTGCTGAACAGGGAACCCGACATGGGACTTAATCCTAGGCAGATGCTTAACTACTGAGCCACCCAGTTATCCCTCTAGTAGTTCCTCTGATGGCCACTGAAATGACTGATCAAAGGCCTTGCAGAAAGCAAAGACATAGGCCAAGGACTTCTATACTGGCCCTTTCTGTAAGAGATACCCTCATCCTGGTGCTAAATTTGTATACACATGATCCTCCTTAATAGCCTCATTTAACGACTTTATCAGCTAAAATCTTTCAAACTTAATTCTGAGGTTTTGCTTAAATTTTTCTTAAAATCCTTTTTTTTTGGGGGGGGACACTAGTGTCTTTATTTGTATTTTATCCCAAATACCTTTCTTCTGAAATATAATTTCTTTATCAAAAGTGTTTGTCTAAATCATAAGAGACTCTTAATCTCACAAAACAAACTGAGGGTTGCCGGGAGAGGGTGGTGGGGTTATGGACATTGGGGAGGATATGTACTATGGTGAGTGCTGTGAAGTGTGTAAACCTGGCGATTCACAGACCTGTACCTCTGGGGCTAATAATACATTATATGTTAATAAAAAATTGAAAAAAAGTTTGTCTAAATAATATATAATTAGGGTCCCCTAGGTGGTTCAGTTGGTAGAGTGGCTGCCTTCAGCTCAGGTCATGATCTTAGGGTCCTCGGATCGAGTCCCACATTGGGCTCCTTGCTCACCAGAGAGCCTGCTTCTCCCTCTCCTGGTCCCCCTGCTTGTGCTCTCTCTCTCTCACATAAATAAATAAATTTTTTTAAAAATATACATATTTATAATAATTATTAATACATATATTATTTATTGTGTGATTATTATATAGTCCAAATTTTGAAAGGCTTTTCAAGAATTTAGAAAAATACAACCTAGCACAATGATAAAAGAATCATCATAGTCCTTTAAAACTGTACAGAGATCCTTATTTTTAGAATGTTAGTGAATGGTGCTAAAAGAAACAGCTCATGAAAAGCCATAGCACATGTGGATTACAGTACATTTAAGTTACAGTTTAATATGCACATGACATATATAACTAATTTCCAGACATTTTTGGCTCATCCCCAGAGATTTTTATCCTCTTATAAATTGTTTTTCATTTGTTTATTTGTCTACCAGAACACTGGTGGACACCAAGTGATCAAGGTTAACATCACGTTGTACCCTTGATGTGATGCACTGAGAGGGGCATGTTACTTCTTCCCAATAATGCAGAACCTCAGTAATCATAAAAAACATCAGACAACTGTGGGATGATTGTTCCAGTTGCAGGACAGTCTATAAAATAACTTAACAGTGTTCTTCAAAAGTGTCAAAGACTACGCTGTAGTTACTAAATATTTTGTGTTCATTACTTTTTAACATTTGTGAAGTATTTCACAGTATGGATGTTCCCTAGTTTATTTAACCAAGTTCTCCATTAACATAGGATGCTGCCAGCTTTTCACTGTTACAAACAATACTTCTGTGAACATTACTGTAAATGTATCATTGGGTTTTTGTGCAAATAAATCTAGAGAGTTCATTCTTGGATCAAAGAGTATACACATTCAAAAAAATTTTATAGCTATTATCAAACTGCCTTCTCAGTGGCATTGGGCTGGCTCACCTGATGAAGCATCCAACTTTTGATCTCGGGGTTTTGAGTTTGAACCCCATGTTGGGTGTAGAGATTATATTAAAAAAAAAGAAATTTAAAAAAAATTTTCTTCTCAAAAGGCTGTAGCAATTTATAGCACTTTTTTTTCTGCTCCATCTTTACCCACAACACTCTGAAAATTCCTTTCCCCCATATTTTCTGCAACACTGAGCATTATGAATTATTTTTATGTTGACCAATTTGATTGAATGAAAAGTGATGTATTGCAAGGAGGATTCTGGGAAGATGGCAGAGTACAAAGCACCAGAAATCTCTCACCCCACCCTGACAACAATTTTATTGGTAAAATCTGTCTGGTGTACTATTTTGGAACTCTGGAGTCTATTGCAAGGCTTGCAACTTCCAGGGCAAGTCTTGGACAATAGATTGTGGTTAACTTTGGTCAATTTAAGCTCCTACCTAAACAGCAGCTGCCTATCCCCTACACCCCAGCCCCACTGCAGGCTAGTGTACACACATTCCAGGGCAGCTTGCACACAGCTTGTGGGAGCCAGGATAGGCAATAGAGACCGTGTCCTTTAATGATGCAGGGATCTGTACTCTGATCAGTGATTGCTGGTTCTAATCATAGAGGTGCAGACAGGGAGGTAGGCAGCCACCCTCCCCACCAGGATTACATGCCTCTCCAGCTCTGGTTGAGGAGACTTTCAGAGGATTTAAAGAGCTGATGCTTTTTTTTTTATCTCTATTTTTCTTTTTTTTGTTTTCCTCTTTTAGGAGCTGTACTAGGACATTTGAGGACATTTAAGGACTAGGACATTCCAAAGCAAGCACATGTATGAGGGAATGTATAAAGTCATAATGCATGCCCAGGAAAATGGACAGGACCGGAAAAGACTGGACAAGACTTGGGGTGCCTGCCTGGCTCAGTCAGCAAGGCATGTGACTCTTGATCTCAGAGTGATGAGTTTGAGCACCACGTTGGGTGTAGAGTTTACTTAAAAAATAAATAAATAAATAAATCTTAAAGCCTGGAGAAGACTCTAAGTTTATACCTCAGGTTTATCCCCAGCACAGATACAGTTTACAGTTTACAGCAATCAAAAAGAAAAATGAAAACAAAGGCAAAAAATAGCAAAACTTAGAGAAGAAGGAAAATCTTATTTCAAGTTACCACATTATTAAGTTCAAAAGTCCAGTTTTCTTTTCTTTTTTTAAAACTTCTTATTTATTTGATACACAGAAAGAGAAAGAGTAGCAGAGGGAGAGGGAGAAGCAGGCTCTCTGCTGAGCAGGGAGCCTAATGCGGGGCCCAATCTCAGGACCCTGAGATCATGACCTGAGCTGAAAGCAGGTGCTTAACTGACTAAGCCACCCAAGCACCCAAAAAAGTCCAGTTTTCAACAAAAAAGTCACAAGGCGTATAAACAAATGGAAAAGTATGGCCCATTGAAAGGAAATAAATCAACAGAACTATACCCCTGCAAAAGACCAGATGAAGGACCTACCAAAGACTTTATTTTTTTTTAAATTTTTCAAAGACTTTAAAATAACTGTCTTAAAGACACTCAAAGAAGTAAAGGAAGATATGAATATAGGCAAGAAAATAATGTATAAACAAACTGAAAAATATCAATAAAGATACAGAAAACATAAAATGAAATGAAAAAGAAATTCTAAAGGTGAAAATTACAACAAATGAAATGAAAAATTCACAAGAAAAATTCAATAGCAGATTTGACCAGGCAGGGAAAAGAATCAGTGAACCTGAAGATAGGACAATGGAAATGATCACTTCTGAGGAGCAGGAAAAAAAAGGAAAAGAAAACAACAGAATCTAAAAGACCTGTGCGAAACCATCAAATGGACCAATATAAACATTGTGGGAATCCCAGAATATGAATAGAGAGAAAAAGGGGCAGATATATTATTTGAAGAAATAATGGTCCCAAATCTAATAATGGTCCCAAATTTGGAAGAGAGAAATATAAACATCCAAGAAGCTCAATGAATTCCAAGGAAATTTAATTCAGAGACCCATACCGGGGCACCTGGATAGCTTAGTCAGTTAAGTGTCTGCCTTCAGCTCAGGTCATGATCTTGGGGTCCTAGGAAGGAGTCCTGCATTGTGCTCCCTGCTCAGCTGGGAATCTGCTTCTCCTTCTCCCTCGGCCCCTTCCTCCTGCTTGTGCACGCATGTACATGCTCTCTCTTTCTTTCAAATAAATATATCTTTAAAAACAAAACAAAACAAAAAAACAAAGAGACCCATACCAAGACATTTTAATCAAACTCTCAAAAGACAAAACACAAAGAAAGAATTTTGAAAGCAGCAAGACAGAACTGACTTTTCACATACAAGGGATCCTCTACAAGAATGCTAACAGATGGGGCACCTGGTTGGTTCAGTCAGTAGAGTGAGCAACTCTTGATCTTGGGGTTATGAGTTCAAGCCCCATAGTGGGTATAAAGATTATGTAAAAGAAAAATAAAGAAAATGTATGCTTATACAAGGAATAAAGAAAAGACCGAGGTGTATATATTTTTGCAAAATGGCTTTAGAGTTTTCCCGACCTTTTTTTGTTCTTATTTACTTTTTTTTTTTTTTTTTTTTT
>ML103333.1:0-13950 GCA_003697995.1 Taxidea taxus jeffersonii
GGGGGGGAGGAGGTGTGAATAATTGGGGCACAGGAATTTCTGGCACATTAAACTAATCTGTATGATACCATGACGGTGGATACACATCTTTATGATTTGCAAGAACTCACAGAACTGCACAACAGAAAGGGTGAATCCTAACCTAAACCATGGGCTCTAGGCAATATGTTATCAGCATCGGTTCCCCACTTGTAACAAACGTGCCACAGGAACGCGAGACATTAATAGGAGTGGGGAAAGACATGGGAACCTCTGGACCATCTGCTCAATTTTCTATAAACCTAAAACTGCTCTACAAAATACAGTCTATTCATTTTTTACGCAGCAGGAATCAACTAACAGAAAAGTAGAAATAAAATAATATGGGCACCCATAATCTCAGCAGACAGACAGTCACTGCTGACACCTAGGCATAGTTCCTTTCAGTCCTTTTTCCAGTCTTTTTTCAAATGTCTGTGCGCCTGTCATTTTCCCAAAGAGCTGCAATCAGGCTGCTAAATCCATTCGGAAGGTTCATGGTCTAGTTTTAGTTTGGATTTCTAACTGCAAAGAAAGTAGCACATAGAAAACATCAGTGATACCAAAAACAGATCCGAGAGGGGCCAGTTGCCATGGAAATGATTGAAAATAAATTTCACTTCACACTACACCCTGCTAATGTACTGACCAGAAAGAAGGAGAACTACTTGGAGTAACAGGAGAGCAGCCAAGACAGCTTCTGATCGAGAAGAAGGAAAACACATCAGCCTAGCGAAGTTTCAGAGTCCAGGAGTATACCCTGCAAGTTAACGAGTTATGCTCTTTCAGCAACCACGCGGATGGGGGGAGAAAGCACCCGGGGAACAGGAGACCCGGGTAGACTCCCTCGTCTCCACTGACAGCTAGTTTGACAGCCAAGCAGCCAGCAGGTCTCCCTCCGGATGCAGGCTTGTCTCTAAGGTTGGTGCAAGGCCAGGAAACAAATCACTCCTCCCCTCCAATGGAGATGCTCCAAACGTTTAGTAAGCTGCAAGGCCCAGGCACCAAGGGATGGTTTGGACACTGCACTGACTGGCCCTTAGCATTGGAGTGGGTCCTGGGGGCATCCCTCCTACACAGGGCTTAACCCTTCAGACCCAACATCCTGGGCATTCAGGAGGTTGTAGGAGAGGGCTCAGGATGCCAATGTTGGGGGTACCCAGGGAGCTCAGGGGAGTGACAGGTGTCCCAGAAAAATTTTAGCCTATGAAAAACTAGTAAAGCCAGAGTAGCGTTACCAACTGAATTCTGAATGTCCAGCAACCAGTGTTTTTTTTTTTTTTTAGATTTTATTTATTTATTTGACAGAAAGAGAGATCACAAGTAGGCAGAGAAGCAGGCAGAGAGAGGGAGGGAAGCAGGCTCCCTGATGAGCAGAAAGCCCGATGTGGGGCTCGGTACCAGGACCCTGAGATCATGACCTGAACCGAAAGCAGAGGCTTAAACTGAGACTCCCACGTGCCCCCAACCAGTATTTTTTATGAAAGATGAGGGTGTTTAGAACACATGTCAGGGGCAGTCTTCGTGGAGGAAAGCAGAGCTAGGATCACAAAAAGACAGCTGGGAGTGTGCAGACAGGCACAGCTTCCCACTCCGGAAACAGCACACCTGTAGAGTCGAATAGATCCCGCCTCATTACCAGCTCTGCCCTGCATCACCACGAACGGCATAACCCCCAGTTTCCTCATCTGCAAAATGGGAACCACTGTTCTTCTCTCATGGATGACATGAGGTAAGCCGCATGCGGGGCTCAGCACAAGGTCTGGCGCAAAGCCGGGACTCCCACCGTTTACAGGTGCTTGTGCTGCGGGTCTTCTTTCCTTTTCTAACACAGAAGATGGCCCCATTTCCCTTTCCCTGTCCAGATTCCAGTGTAGATGCCATAAAAAGCCAGAGCCCCCAGTGAGGGAAGTATCATGCAGTTCCCTTTTTTTCTCCAGCACCCTACGAACAGCCCTGTACTCTGGAGAGGAACAAAGACTTCAGACGCCAAACCAACCCAGATCACAAGGCTACAAAGTTACAGACGCTCTGGATAACAGCGTCCCATTCAAAGGGCAAGGATTTAGACTTAGACTTGCACCACGGTCCAAGCCCAGGAAAACTCAGGGTTAAACAGGGGTCCAGTCGTTACCAACAAAAAACACCCTTTCCAAATGGTGCTGAGTGCACCTGTCCTTCCTCCTGCCTCAGCTCAGTTAATGGATTCTTATTTTTATTTTGGAAAAAAATTTTATTTTTTTTTAATTTTAACTTAATTTTTTCTTATTCTTATTTTATTTTGAAAAAAAATTTGCTCTAAAACACCATAGGTAATCAACCTATATCTGTCCCCATCTCCCACAAATGACAATTGTTAACATTTGTTATATCTGCATCCTTAAAAAAAAAAGAAACAGGGACACCTGGGTGGCTCAGTTGGTTAAGCGGCTGCCTTCGGCTCAGGTCATGATCCCAGCATCCTGGGATCGAGTCCCACATCAGGCTCCTTGCTCGGCGGGGAGCCTGCTCCTCCCTCTGCCTCTGCCTGCCTCTCTGTCCGCCTGTGCTCATTCGCTCTCTCTCCCTCTCTCTCTGACAAAGAAAAAAAAAAAAAAAGAAAAGAAGCAAAATATTGATGCACAAAATTAAAATCTGTTTTTTTCTCTACTTCCAGATCTATTTCCTACCACACTCCCAGTCACTGTTGGGAATTTCATCTTCATCTAGTCCAGTTCTACTTTATTCTTTGTTTTAGCTAAATGTTCATTCCTGGTTTGTTTTTTTGTTTTTTAACAGAAAGAAAATAAAAAGAAAAGCGGACAACGTGTTACTTACGTGAAAACTCCTGTGTGAGGAGGGGCCTTTGCAGCCAGAACGTGCCCACTCACCTGCTCTACGAACAGCACCCTCACCGTAGGTAATGCTTCCGGGCACGGAGCCTTGCAAACTCACACCTGTTAACCTCTGGAAAGCCCTGCAGAGCCCGAGAAGGCCGTTTGCCAGACTCCAAAAGGCTCACCTGGGTCCAGATGCATGAAGGAGCCCACCACGAAGTCCAGCGTGGACACGGCCAGCAGGAGCAGCAGCAGCAGCTGGAGCCGGATTATCCACTTGACGCCGGCAAGGTTAATGCCCAGCAAGGCCAGAAGCACTGCGACCGAAATTCCTCTAACTGCCCAGATCCTCCTGAGGCTCAGCAAATCGGAGATGGACTCAGCAAAGCCGGTGATGTACATGGCACCTGCGACACACTGACAGAGCGGCTGAGTGGGCAGGAGAACAGAGCACCTGGAAGCCACAGGCCAGAGCCCCCGGGCTCAGAAGCCCCACCCACGCTGTCAGGGCTGAGCACCTAGGAACCACCATGGGGGCGCAATGAGCCCTTCCCGCCTGTGATCCCTGCCTCGGGCCCCATTTCTTCTCCTCTAGTCTCTACCATCCCCCTGAGGGGGGCATGAACGCCAGTCAGTGGTGACTATGGTGAGAAGATCACAGAGGAAGGAGATGGGACCCTGGGCCAAAGAGCACTTGGAACTCCTCTGAGTTACTCAGGAGCTAAACAGAGGGGTGCTGCCTTCAGCTCAGGTTGTGATCCCAGGGTCCCAGGATAGAGGGATAGAGCCCCCAGGCTCCCTGCTCAGTGGGGAGTCACTTGTCCCTCTGCTACTTCCCCTTCCCATGCACTTTCTCTCTCAAATGAATAAATAAAATCTTTAAAAAAAAAAAAAGCTAAACGGAGAATAGGAGCCCACAGGGGGTCCCATCTCAGGATCTTAGAAAGGCACTGAAGCAAACCCCAGGTTTTTTTTCTTCATTTCTTTGTAGGTCATTATTTATTTATAAAAAAATTACCTAAAACTTAGAATAAGAAAAAAAAAGTGGGCAGCACATCTTTTCAATGTCATCTGGAACAAAGGCTATACCCAAGGACTATCTAGGTGAATGTGCTTAGTTCTACTCATTGTTTCCTATTGATTAAACGTGGTAAATGTTCCAAACTTTGTGAAGTTACTGTCAATTTATAGATTTCCTTCCAGCAGAGATGCAAATAACTTCTGTCCAGTGGAACAGATAACCCAGAAGATTCAGTTTTGTTATCCTGTAAGACATTAACCACTTTTGTTCAGCAATCCGATCCTGAAACTTATTTATGAAATTGTTTAACCAGGAACTAGATAATCAATACCTAGCTCTCAACTGCTCTGTAACATCTGACTGGCTCCTCCATTAATTAATGAGTTAAACAAACTCTTTGTATATAAAATATACAAGCATGTATATTTTATATTTGCCTGAAAGCCATGATTTTACCTTTTTAAAAAAATATTTAAAACTCAACTTCAAATTAGTCTTTGAAAATAACACCAACCTCATCCTCTGTAATTCCTCAGCCCCCTTCTCTCGCTCAGGTTCACTCCTCCCGCATCCCCCCCAGGCCAGCGGGTCATGGTCTTCACAGTGCTCTGCCCCCATTGTTCTCTCAGGGAACAAAGTCCACTCTGGCCTCAGTCGTGTTCCTACTTCTTCCGGAAGCCTTTCTTCATCCCCCTTTTCTGAATAAATATTATGCTTACTGCCGTACCATGGGATTAATTATCTGGTTCCATAGTCCATTCTTATTTCATGCATATAAGTCTGTCCCCTACCCCAAGCCACCAAGAATGCAAACATTGTAAAAAACAAAAATTTCTATGCTGATTGCACTTCTTCAAAGCCCCAGCATTTGCTAACCATGTTACTACAAGCGTTCAATAAATACTTTGTGATGGGTTGACTGTATGAAAATCGTTCTGAGAAGCAGGCACCATTAATTTCCAACTCTTTTAGGTAAAGACCAGAAGGGCGATATAGTTCCCATACTGGAGAGAAGCTCACAAAGAGGCCCCATTCTTCAATGAGATCAGCTCGTTTTGCAACTAGACACGTGATTGTCTGTGTTCCCCCAGCATACAGGAGGCATTTCTGTCTATATACGGGTGCAGGAGGAAGCCCCATAAATATTGGAGAAAGACAGTCATCCCTGAGAGGGAAATGAGAGAGAGACATGGATGTTTTCCTGCCTTCCCCTCATGACTCAAATTTGCCTTTGACTAAATACCAAGAGCAAGCTGGAGATAACAATGCTGCTATGCCATGAGTACGTGGTCAGGTCAAAAGGACCCTTGTGCTCAGGTGTATCAGAGTTGAAAAACCAAATGATAACAGTGCAGTGACAATCATCCCCTTCCTCAGTGTCCGACGTCTCGAGCACACAGGGTTCTGGCCTCATACCCGGCAGGCCAGCCACCAACATCTCAGAGAGATGAGGGAGAAGATTTGGGAGAATGCGGGGCAATGGAATGATTCTGCAAGCTTTAAAAATAATGATTTTAAGGATTTTTATCTTCTAAATTTTTGAAAAAGTTTTTATTTTTAAGTAATCTCCACACCCCACATGGGGCTCTAACTCACAACCCTGAGATCAAGAGCCACATGCTCTACTGACTGAGCCAGCCAGGTACCCCTATATCTTCTAACTTGTTATGCCTGAAAAAAGGGCTATTAGCGAACTTGAACCTGCTGGAAAAATCCTTCTTACTGCTTGTTTCGGGAATAAAGTTTTATTGGAACACAGCTGTGCCCAGTTTTTCATAGTAAGGCTGCAACCACAACAGCAGCACGGAACAGCTGTGACAGAGCTGTAGGACTCCTAAAAACTAACATGTTCACGGGGCACCTGGGTGGCTCAGTGGGTTAAAGCCTCTGCCTTCAGCTCGGGTCATGATCCCAGGGTCCTGGGAACGAGCCCCGTGTTGGGCTCTCTGCTCAGCAGGGAGCCTGCTTCCCTTCCTCTCTCTCTGCCTGCCTCTCTGCCTACTTGTGATCTCTGTCAAATAAATAAATAAAATCTTAAAAAAAAAAAAAAAACTAACATGTTCACTATATGGTCCTTCATAGTAGAAGTTCGCTGACTCCTGCTCTAGAAAGGAATGTAACAGGGACGCCTGGGTGGCTCAGTTGGTTGAGCGGCTGCCTTCATGATCCCAGCGTCCTGAGATCGAGTCCCACATTGGGCTCCTTGCTCGGCAGGGAGCCTGCTTCTCCCTCTGCCTCTGCCTGCCTCTCTGTCTGCCTGTGCTCGCTCTCTCTCTCTCTAACAAATAAATAAATAAAATCTTTAAAAAAAAAAAGAAAGGAATGTAACAATAATAAAAATAAATAAAAAGAATGTATTCATGCCCTGGAATGACGAGGTTAGAGGTCAGTAAGGACCACGAATAGGGACCCTCAGAGACTCCCCAACCACACCCCGGAAGAAGAAGGATCTTGACTCAATGACCTAACCTTCTGCCTTCAGAAACTGGAGAAAGAAAAGCAAAGTAAACCCAAAGGAAGCAGGAGGAAGGAAATAATAAAGACGGGAGCAGAAATAAACTGGAGACCAGAAAAACAATAGGAAAATCAACAAAACCAAAAATTGCTTCTTTGCAGTCAAGCTTTTAACTATTAAGCCTGACTGAAAAAAGGGAGCAAAGTCTCAGATGACCAAAATTGGGAATGAAAGACACACTACCAATCTTACAGAAAGTAAAAGGATTTTAAGGAACCTGTGAACATTTATACGCCAATAAATTATACAACTGAGATGAAATGGACAAATTCCCAGAAAGACACAAACTACCAAAACTGACTTAAGGAGACACAGAAATCAGAATACGCCTATGTGAGTAAAGAGATTGAATTAGTCATCAAAAACTTCCTACGGGGTGCCTGGGTGGCTCAGCGGGTTAAGCGGGCTGACTCTTGATTTCAGCTCAGGTCTTGATCTCAGGGTCATGGGATCAAGCCCTGATTCATGGGGCTCTCCACTCAGTGGGGCATCTGCTTGAGAGTCTCTCTCCCCCTCTTGCTCAGCCCCTCCCCTACGCTCAGGCGCGCGCGTGCGCACGCACACACACACGACACTCTCTCTCTCCAATAAATAAATAAATAACTATTCTTTTAAAAAGGAAAAAGAAAAAGAAAACTTCCTACAAAGCAAAGCCTGGGACCAGATGGTTTCACCACTCAATTTTATCAAACATTTAAAGAAGGATTAACACCAATCCTTTAGAAACTCTTCCCAAAAAATAAAAGAAGAGGGAACACCTCACAACTCATTCTTTTGTGCCAGCTCTAAGATGAGAGCCAAACGAGGCAAAGATATCACAGGACAACTGTAGACCAATATCACTCATGGATACATGTGCAAACTTCCTCAACAAAAGCCTAGCAAACGGAATGCAATAGCATATGAAAAGGATTCTGCAGCACCCTCGCCCTGATCAGAGAGCCTCGCTGGGTCAGAGGTGGGTAAAGGAGAGGCATTCTGTGGTCTCTCAGCAGAGGGGCCCAGTGTTTCTGACCAGTGCGCAGAAAACACTTTCTCTGCTTCCTTCTAAGCAGCACACACACCCAAGACTCAACATCCCAGCTTCCTCCCCTCCCAATCCCTTCTGCTGGCCCCTGGTCTGGGAAGCTGCTGCCACCAGCTAGCTGGTCTCCCCAGAGAGCGGGGCTGCTACCTGCTCACCTATGAGACCGCACAGACGTAAAAGTCCGACACACAAATAACCAAGGTAATAAAGTAAACAGAGCATTCCTCACTCGCCTCCCAAACTAAAATGCCTAAACCTCTTCCTCTGCTAAAGGCAAGTGGTTTTTAAGAGCGCAGTGACAATCTCTCTGCCTTCCGTGCAGGTCACACACGCACACACACAGGCTTTGTGCTGTTGAAGAAGATGTACTTAGGCTAAAATACCTGTTCTGTTGCTGAAAAAGAAAAGAAATAAAACCTTTGAGGAGACTCCTGTACTCTTATTTAAACAAATTCCTTCCTTCAAACTGCTTTTTCAACCACCCTCCACCCTTTGCACGATCATAAAAGCCTTTTCCAAGCCAAGAAGAGCTCACAAAGAGCCGCTTCCTAACGCAGGAGCTGCGTGTCCTCAGCGTCAGGTCCCCGGCCCTGTGTCTCCACTACATAAGCCTTGGCACACCTCCCTGCCCACTGGTGTTGTGAGAGCCCGCGTCCCCGCCACGCCACCTCCCTGTGAGGGCCCTCTCCTCAGACAGGGCGACAGGGGCTCTCAGCCTCCCCCGCAAGGCCAGCAAGCGGTCAGTGAGCCCCGAGCTCCCGCCCATGGGAGAAGTGCCTGCTTCCGGAAAGTCCAGGAAGGTGAAGTGTCCCCCCTTCAGCACCAAAGTTCCCCAAGGATGGGGCCACCCAGCCGCCACTGAGGCTCTGGCCACTGTCCTGCACTCCCTCCCTAGAACAGGCTGCAAGAATAGTCCCAGCCCAGGCCCTGGCTTCCAGGGCAAATCAGGATGCCGGGAGGCATGAGAGATTGAGAGGAAGGAGTGCTGGGCTCTGAGTCAGGGCCCTGGCTGGAGGGCTGGGCTCTCTGAGTCCCTCGCAGAGCCCCCAGCAGCCCATCTATAAAATGAGGACAAGCGGGAACAGATCCCACATGCCGAGGGCCTCCGGGCATGGCTCCCCAGCCCCAGCCGCCCAGGCTCACCTGTCCAAATACATAAAGCAGCCCGATCGTGCCTCCGGTCTGCCCGCCGAGGACCGAGGAGATCATCGAGTAGACACCCCCGCTGCCAACCCCACAATGCTCCCCGACACCGATGCCGGACAGCACAGTGACGAGGGCCACCAGGATGACGAAGGACACCAGGAACATGCCCATGAGCACTCCCGTGTTTCCCTGCAACACAACAGCAAGGGGCAAGGTCAGGAGTTAGGACGGGGAGGCCCTCCCAGGAGCAATGACCACCTCCCCCCATGCCCCCCAGGGCTGTTACAGGGATGGGGAGGAAGAGCTGAGCAAAGGTGAGGCACCAGGAAAAGGACTGAGGCAGTACACAAGAGGAAGGCCTGGAAGGAATTCCAAATGAAGGGCAAGGTCCTTGCATCAAGCTCTACAGGGACTTGCCGCCACCAATAGGGAGCTCCTATGGCCCCTTTCTAATCTGCCCCTCTACACCCCCCAGTCCTCATCCCCATGCCCGGGCGGGAAGGCCCACGCTCTTCCCCCCACCCACCTGCAAAGCACATCTTTCCTGTTCACTCCACCTTCTGGACAGCCTCACTTAAGACTCGGTGGTTAGGGGCTTCCTCCTGTGGGACGCTGTCCCTGGAACCTTCCTCTGGCTCCTACAGTACTCTTACAAGTACCCAGGTACTTAGAAGTACCACAGTACTTATCTGTGGGCCTTACAGTACTTAAAGTACTTAAAGATGGGTCTGCTTCTAAGCCCATCTTGACCTCTGGCCTGGGAGTACCAAGAGAGTGGAATGTGCTTTATTCAGTTAGACTTTATTCAGACAGTTTCTTATTTTGCTGATTTTATATATTTTCTTTAAAGCTTTTATTTACTTATTTGACACAGAGAGAGACAACACAAGTAGGCAGAGCAGCAGGCAGAGGGAGGGGGAGAAGCAGGCTCCCCACTGAGCAGAGAGCCTGACATGGTACTCGATGCCAGGACCCTGGGATCATGACCTGAGCCGAAGGCAGACGTCTAACCAACTGAGCCACCCAGGCGCCCTGATTTCATATTTTTAATGAAATTATAGAACTACTATTTTCTTCCTTTGTTCATGCTTTCAAACTGTTTGCATGTGATAATAAGCTATCCTGTGGGGGCACTTGGGTGGCTCAGTGGGTTAATCGTCTGTCTTCAGCCTAGGCCAACATCCCAGAGTCCTAGGATCAAGTCCCGAATCGGGCTCCCTGCTCTGTGGGGAGCCTGCTTCTCCCTCTGCCCCTCTCCCCAGCTTACGTTCTCTCTCTTACTCTCAAATAAATAAATAAAATCTTAAAAAAAAAAAAAGATATCCACAATCTTTGACTTTTCATACCCAAACTGCCACTTTAACATCTTCCAAGTCATAAGTGTGCTGCCAAATTAATCTTTAGAGTTCATAGAGTCTATCTGAAAATCATCTGGCATGACTTCTCCTGACTCGAGTTTTATGCCACTTCCTCGGAGTTCTATCTGATTTTTGCCATTTCGCTTTTGCCTTTTTTTCCACGATCAAATATGGCTTTTCAGGTAAAACGAATCTCAGCGCTCACATCATGTCAGGGCAAAAGGGTGTACTGGTGTGGTAGGCAGCCTCCAAGGCAGCCCCTGGGACCCCCAGCCCCCGGCGCATGTGCCCTGTGTCATCTCCTCCCCTTGAGCTGGGGTTGGACCTGGTGACTCACTTTTAATGAACGGAACACTGCAGAAGTAAAGGGATAACGCTTCTGAGATGAGGATATAAAAAGACCATGGCTCTTGTCTTGGGTGGGCACACTTTCTTTCTCTCTCTCTCTCTCTGAGATCGCTCATCCTGGGGAAGTCAGCGGCACGTGGAGAGGCAGCCCTAGGAAGAGGCCTCCTGTGACAAGGCCGGCCAACCACCACGCCGGTGATCTTAGACTGGTAGAGCCTTCGGGTGCAATGACGGCCTCGGCTGACAGGCTGAGGGCATCCCCAGCAGAGATCCTGAGCCAGAGGCACCCAGCTATGCTGCAGCTGGGTCCCTGGACCCCAGCAACTCTAAGATAATACAGGTTTGTGCCTGAGGCTGCCAGGTACTGGAGTCCTGTGTTCTGCCGCAATGGAGAATGTAACACGACTTGACTTGTACCTTCACTTTGGGGATGGAACAGATGCTTCTGCCTAGCCATTTCTCAAAAAAAAGAGCCCAGTGGGAGAGTTAAGAAGAGGCCCTTAAAGACCTAAGAGTCAATATAGAGAGAGCACTTAGGGGCGCCTGGCAGGCTCAGTCAGTAGAGCGTGCAACTCTTGATCTAGGGGCTGTGAGTTTGAGCCTCACGTGGGGTGCAGAGCCTACTTTAAAAAAAAGAAAGAGAGAACTTACCTTTTGCTCCTTCCACTATTCCATAACTACCCCATGCATGAAGCCGAGCCCAGGGGCCCAGCGGTCACTGACCAGGCCTTTCTCTGCCGCAGCAGTCAGACTGATGGGCCTCCCTCAGACACAGGATAGAGAGGTGCTGGGCAATGAGGTGGCCTTTAGGAAGGGGCAAAAAGAGAGGTGGCTTCCAGATACCTAAATCTGGGGTAGGACAAGGATTCTGAGCTGGAGGCATTGGGTTTTTGTAAGCAGGAGTCCCTCTAAGTTTGGGAGGGATGTAAGAGGCATGAATTCTTAGCATCCACGCTAGGAAGGCTGCTGACCCTACTCTAAGCTCTCCATGTGTTAATAAAAAAAAAAAAAATTCAGACCCCCCGAGGCCATGACTAAGGCTGAACCCTGAGCTGAGAACCTGTGTATGGAGTGGAGCAAGAGCTCAGGAAGGTCCGGCCTCATAGGCCTCCTGAGGGGCTCAGAGCCCCATCCACCCCACCACAGTGCATCTTTACTCCTCCAGCATTTGCCCATGTGATGGTTAATTTTGTGTCAACTTGGATTGGCTATAGTGACCACTGGTTTAGTCAAATAGCAGTCTAGATGTTACTGTGTTTTTACAGTCAGTAGGCTTTAGACAAAAGAGGTTACCCTCCCTAGTGCTGGTAGGCCTCCTCCCGACTGTTGAAGGTCTTAACAGCAAAGACTGAAGTTTCCCAGACAAGAAAGAATTCTGTTGCTAGACTGTAACACAGAAATTCTGTGTTCCCAGCCTTCAGCCTCGAGCCTGCCACCTCAATGCTTACCTGAGTCTCACTTAGACTTGCCGGACCCCACAGTCATATATATAGGATGTCCTAGATATCTCAAAGATAGATATCTCCTGTTGGTACTGGCTCTGTTTCTCTGAAGAACGCTGACTGGTACAGTCCACACCTTGAATGGCCTGCTCTCTCTTTCACCCCTGCAATCCTACTCACCTCTCAGAGCCTGGCGGAACCACACCTCCCCAGGACTCCACTTTCCTGGATCCTGTAGCAACCAGGCACTCATGCCTGTTCCACTCCTGAGGGAGTTCACGCTACCTTGAAACCTCACTTGGGTTCCTGATGTGAAGTCAACTCAGCAGGGAGGGCTACTGGCTCATCAGGGGAAGGAACGGGGCCTTCTATTCTGCAATCCCATTGGCACACAGTAGGCCTGGAACACAGTAGGGGCTTGTCCACGATTCCTGATGGGCTACCCTTTTGTTTCAAGCAGCCTGTTTACTTTATGGAAGTCCCAGGGAGAAGGTCCCATGTGAGGGGCTTAGACCCCGGCTCATGACACACATCTGCTTGGAAGGTCCCAAGATGGCTCACAGAAGGTGCAAAGCAGGGCCCTTTGTTGTCCATATGGAAGAAGCAAACTGCTCCCCACCATCTCACGTGCCTCTGACCCAGCACAGCCGTGTGTAGCCTTACCCATGAGGTCCGTGGATCGCGAAGGCGACTGTGTGGGCGAAAGAGCTGGTGCCACTGGAAGGGCACGGGTCAAGTGGGAGAATGCCAAGAAAGCTGGAGAGGGTCACGAGCTGGAGGCAAAGTTGCCACCAGTCTGCTTTCTCTGATACACCCGCAGCCCCACCCATGATGTGTCCTGACTTCAGTGCTCCTATTCCTCGTATCTGTGAGTTCGTAAAGCTTAAATCCGTGGTGAGGCTTCCCTCGGAGCCTTCATCTGAGGCCTAGGTTCTCAGGATTCTCGTTGAAACAGCAGTGCTAGCTAGGTGGTGTGCCTGCTTCTTATCTCACGCTCTGGGCCACCCGTGCTTCAGGAATCTGTCACCTGAGCTGCGGAATGCCCGAGAGCACAGAACCTCCTGTATCATGGGCCCCCAAGAGACTGCAGGGCCACCAGCTTGTCCACTCACCACCAACCAGCCAGTCCTCAGGAAGAGGACCACCCCAAAAATGTTGATCATGCAGGATGTAAACACACCATCCCAGGTCCCGAACAGCACTGGCTCCCACACGAACAGCTGTCTCCTCCACCAGGGCTGGCGCTGGGCCAGCTCCCCCTGGAAAGAGAGCACACAGAACTCAGCTAGCCACGATGCAAAGGGCCAGGGAGGGAAGGGGGGGTGGAAAGGGAGGGAGCTAGCAGAGCTCAGCTTGCCGGTCCGCCCACCTGACCATGTAGGGCAGGCATGTGCATGCACACACGGGGGTCTTGGAGATTATTTCTGCCGGAGGATCACTGTTCTCTCCTGACAGTGACTCCTGTATCCACATAGGTAGAGATGAGCTGGTCGGTTCCCTTTCCTTCTGGCCGCTCAGTAGACTACACCTCCCAGCCTCTTTGCAGATGGCTATGGTCAGGTGTCTGAGTTCTGGCCTCTGGAAGGTAGGTGGGGGCACTTCTAGTGAGCATGGGATCCTGGGCCCCAGCTCAGGTAGCGGTCATGAGCACATACCTAAAGAGGTAAGGCCTCTTTCTTCCTTTCCTTCTCTCTCTTTACTTTATTCCTTCCATCCTTCCTCTCTTTCTTTCTCCCTCTCTTTTCTCTCTTTCTTTCTCTTCTTTCTTTGTTTCTTTCATTTTTAATTCAATTAGCCAACATAGAGTACATCACATATATAACATTCAATGATTCATTAGTTGCGTGTAACACATTCCCTGTCAGTCCTCCCATCCCAGCGTGGAAGCAGCTTCCAGAAGTCACTAATCTTCAGGTAGACTGACGTTACACTTTCTGCCCCTCCGTCCCTAACACCCCATGATGAATTCTGCTATTGAGTTCCCGCTGTTTAAAACACCTGGAGCGGGACGCCTGGGTGCTCAGTTGGTTAAGCGGCTGCCTTCGGCTCAGGTCATGATCCCAGCGTCCTGGGATCAAGTCCCACATTGAGCTCCTTGCTCAGCAGGGAGCCTGCTTCTCCCTCTGCCTCTGCCTGCCTCTCTGTCTGCCTGTGCTTGCTCTCTCTCTCTAACTAATAAATAAATAAAATCTTAAATAAAATAAAACACCTGGAGCAGTGGCTGCTTTCCTGACCAAACACTGCTGTCCCAGCGACCTC
>ML103333.1:14350-40155 GCA_003697995.1 Taxidea taxus jeffersonii
GATCCCCCTCCGCCCCACCCCCCAGCCCCCTAAGGCATCCTTTGGCAGTTGTTTAGAATCAGAGGTTTATAAGTGGTTAAACGCATGCCATCCTTACATTTCCAGTTCAAAAATAACAAAGGCGATTTAACAAATGCTCCAATGGAAGCTCTTTGCTTAAGAAACTAAACCTTACAGAAATACTCAAAATGGCTTAAAGACCACCAGTAGCAGCCGGTGTTGTGAACCCTCTTGCACAGGCCTGGTAGTGTATGTGCACACGTCGGTCACCCTCCAGTACCTCAGGCCACAGCAGTGATGAAGGACTCTCACCTCGCAGGGGCAGAAGGAAGGGGCAGCTAGGAAGCAGTGTGCACAGGGAGTCTAACCGAGCCTGTTGGTGATCTATAGACACAGTGAGAAGGCAGAGAGATCAAGAGAATGGGAAAGAACATCTATGGTCAGAGTCTCAGGGGCCTGGCTCCAGAATGGTGGAGAACAATGGACACACCCAGGACCCACCAAAGCCTGAGACCCACTGACCAAGGTCCGAACAAAAGGAGAGGAGCCCACCCCTCCTCTCTCTTTGTATCATGCATTTACAGATCAAGAAATGGCCTCAAAAAATCATCAGGACCATCAACGAAGACTTCAGACCCCTTGGCATCTCCTGCCAGTCCCCGACGCCAGCCGGAGCGCCTTTCACCTGTGTGTGTTCCTGTCCCTCTGTGTTTCACAAGCCACAAATATGGGATCTCCTGAAGATCAGTAAATGTGAGAACGGTGACTGGGGCTCAGAGCAAGACCGTGCCGACCTATGCTCGTCCTTGAACAAATGGTACCACGAGATCTGTTTGGTGAATCCTAACATCCAGATTCGGGACGTGGCCCAACTTCCGTCTCTCCTTGTGTTGTTTCCTACCATGGCTTTCTTTATTAGAAACAGCAGTTACAGGGGTGGCTCTTGACAACAAGGAGTAATAATTTAGAGAGTGTTTTCACCTTCCACAGCCATCTTCTCCTTTTACCCTCACAACACCCTGGGCGGCGGGCAGGGAGAGGCCCCTGTGCAGAGCGGAGGAAGGAGCCTAGGAGGAGAGGGAGGATTGCTGGGAGTCCACAGCTGGGTTTGAATCCCCCACACCTGACTAGAAAATCTGTGCTTGGCCCTGACCTCTGGTGATTTGTTCTTTTCTTCCTTAAAAGTCAATTCTTTAGGTTCCCATTTCTAACACCCTGAACTTTGCTTCATGATGCAGGTGCCAGGCCTCCCCACAGGTCTCCCACCGTTAGACATCGCATTCCTCGGGCACCTGGGTGGCTCAGTGGGTTGAGTGACTGCCTTCCACTCAGGTCATGATCCTGGAGTCCCAGGATGGAGTCCCACATTGCTCGGCAGGGAGTCTGCTTCTCCAGCTGACCTCTCTCCTCTCATGCTCTCTCTCTCTCTCATTCTCTCTCTCAAATAAATAAATAAAATCTTAAAAAAAAAAAAAGAAAAGAAATCGCATTCCTCTCCTATCCCAGCTTCTCCTGTCCCCCCTGAAGACTGCTTCATGTCCGTGTCTGCTTACCCAACTGCATACGAGAAGCTTTCACTCCCAGGATCCCACTGGACTAACTCCTCACCCTTAAAGGGGGTTCCCAAATGAGGCAGAAACTTTAGGAGGCTCGGCACCCTGAGAAGAAAGTATCAATGGTCTAAAATGAGTTTGGTGGCCGGGCCATGACAGCTTATCTCAGGAGGCTTAGGAGAATGTGCCTACCTTTATTTTTTTTTTAACCAAGTGACAAAAGAATGTAACTCAGTCTTCCCCAGAGCCCATGTGCTCATCAGAGACTGGTTGGAAGAGCCTGTATTTGACCCCAATGTTGCAACCCTGATGTTCTTTGAGAGAGACCAGCAAAAGCCCAGGTTGAGAGAGAGAGAAGGAAGAAGAAAGAAAAGCACAGAGAAAGGGAAAGCAGATGAGACAGGGAACCCTAGAAGAAACTGTGAAGTAGGTAACATAGAGACACGGCAGGGCTCTTTCCCAGGCCCCCCCACACTGGCGCGCTGTACCCTGGACATCAACATGGCCACAGCGCGAGTGCCCGCCCTTCACACCTCTCCCTTCCCCACACCCTGCCACAGCTCCACTGAACTGTGCCCCCATCCCCACCCCTGCCCTCAGCCTGGGCTCCAGCCCCATGGCAGACTTTTCCAGAGACTACTGTCTAGACAACTCAAACCAGCCACCTTGCAGAGTGACTGCTTGGCCCACGGCTGATACAATCCTGAAACCAGTCCTAATGTGTGGCTGTCCCCCCACACCCGGCTCTTCTCCAGCAGCGGCTGGTGTCCTCTAACCCGACTCAGTCTGGATATGATCTGTCTGAAAACTGTCAGATTCCCCAACACGGCTCAACCCCACCCCCCCACTTCAGGTGCCAGTCACCAGGCCAGGCTGTTCAGCTGTGCTTCTGAGCAACTGGCTATAGATCGGAGGTTCCTGTGACACCCTCCCTGGCTTCCACTAATTGGTAGAACGTCTCTCAGAATTCAGAGAAACACTTGACTTCCTAGATTACCGCTGTGTTTCAAAAGGGTATAACCCAGGAACAGCCAGGGTGAGAGATGCCAAGGAAAGCATGTGGCTTCCATGCTCTCTCCAGGCCCACCACCCTCTCCAAATCTCCATGTGTCCACCAGCCTGGAAGCTCTTCGGACCCTGTTCTTTGGGGGTTTTATGGAGGCTACATTACGTTGGCATGATTGATGAAATCATTAGCCATTGGCAGCTGGCTCCATCTCTAGCCCCCACATCTCCCCTGAAAGTTCCAGCCCTCTAATCATGGTTGGTTCCCTGGCAAGGGAACCAAGACCCCACCCTTCCGTGCTTTCCAAAAGCCACCTTATTGACATGAACCCAGCTGTTGGTGAGAGGAGATGGTTATGAATGACCAGATACCCTTATCACTCTTATCGCTTAGGAAATTCCAAGGGTTTTGGGAGTTCTATGCCAGGAACGGGGGATAAAGGCCAAGTATATATTTCTTCCTATAAACCAAAAATATCACAGCTGGCTACTCCACAACCCTGCTCTCTGTCTGCCCTGCCAGTGTTTCCCAATCCCCCTTTGCTCCTGCTCAGACAGGCTGAGGGCAAAGCCATGGGTCTGTAGCCCGAGCAGACATCTCACAGGAACATAAAATATCAGCTTCTCCCCTACACTCTGGAACCTCACACCCAACGCCCTCCTTTACGGGAGGGTAAGAAATCCCCTCCCGTCTCAGACAGGCCCTACCACAAAAGCCATGAGTCACAGACTCTCCCTCTGCCCCTCTACCCAGTCCTTTCTATCCCCGAGGGAAGGAGGGATTAGAACAGCTGGGACAGGTGGCAGGTGACAATTGGACCAGCTCTGACCTCTCTTTTTTTTCCTTTTCTCCAGGTACTTTTTAAAAAATTTATTGTTTATTAATTATTTTTATTAACATATAATGTATTATTTTCCCCAGGGGTACAGGTCTGTGAATCGTCAGGCTTACACACTTCACAGCACTCACCATAGCACATACCCTCCCCAGTGTCCATAATCCCACCACCCTCTCCATATTCCCCCTCCCCCCAGCAACCCTCTTTTTTTTTAATCCAAAAAAGTAGTCTTGTTATTCAGCCTCTATTACACAGGCACAAACGGGGTGCTGTGACGGGCAACACTGACAGCAAAAGCCTCTGAGGTTGCCCTACATTAAGTGCCACACTCAGGCTGGACACAAGGCTATCTCCCAGACTGGAGAAATGGATAATTTGGAGAAATTTGTCATTTTCCTTGAAACATTTGCAGGAAGGTTCTGCTCCATGTCAGGGACTAAGTCTTGTCTTTCATCTCCAATTTGCCTGAGATGTTATGGGAACGCACATGGGTGGCCCCAACAGCTCTGGGCCAGAAAAAAAAAAAAAAAGCTCAGAGTTCCCAGATGTCACTTTAGATTCAGATGGCTAAAGGAAAGGTTACATTGTTTGTAGAAGCCAGCTGGGCCCCTGTGGAAGTCTGTAAGGTGTTGCCAAAGTCCAGATGAACATCTGTGGGGTGTCAGACGCCAGAGTTCTCATCCTCAGAGTGAGGCAGACAGAAACTCCTGCAGCTCAGAAATGCTCTGGACACAGAGTTTACTCGAGGCCCAGCTTAGAATGGGGCAGTTTCCACTAAGTTAGTTCATAGATTTCTCAGCAATTGCATCTAGAATCACTTATTTTTTAGAACTGAAGCATCAAAATTTCCAAGTGATGGGGGCACCTGGGTGGTTCAGATGGTTACGCTTCTGCCTTCGGCTCAGGTCATGATCTCCAGGTCCTAGGACTGAGCCCTACATCAGGCTCCTGGCTCAGCAGGGAGTCTGCTTCTCCCTCTGCACTCTGCCCTGCTCATGCTCTCTCTCTCCCCCCCAACAAATGAATGAATAAAATCTTTTAATTTTTTTTTTCTTTTCCAAGTGACAGTGTTTCATTTATGAGGGACTTCTGAGACTTTCAGCTTCCTTCCAGACTTTGAAGATGTGAAGAATGCCCAGCCTCAACCCTTTCTCAATGGGTCTTGCCCACCACACTTTCATTTTGTTCTTGGTAGAAGTAGAAATGAAGTTGACCTCCATCTGGTAAGGCTGGGAAGCTTTGGGCTCTTCCTGGTGTCTCCACCCAGTTGGCAAAATGAGACAACCCCGGGACGCCTGGGTGGCTCAGTTGCTTGAGCGGCTGCCTTCGGCTCAGGTCGTGATCCCAGCGTCCTGGGATCAAGTCCCATATCGGGCTCCTTGCTTGCAGGGAGCCTGCTTCTCCCTCTGCCTCTGCCTGCCACTCTGTCTGCCTGTGCTCGCTCCCTCTCTCTCTCTCTGACAAATAAATAAATAAAATCTTAAAAAAAAAAAGAGAGAGAGAGACAACCCCATAGGATACCATGTGGTTAGTCTTGGTTTAAAAGACTCTGCAGGGACGCCTGGGTGGCTCAGTTGGTTAAGCAGCTGCCTTCGGCTCAGGTCATGATCCCAGCGTCCTGGGATCGAGTCCCATATCGGGCTCCTTGCTCGGCAGGGAGCCTGCTTCTCCCTCTGCCTCTGCCTGTGCTCGCTCGCTCTCTCTCCCTCTCTCTCTGACAAATAAATAAATAAATAAATAAATAAAAATCTTTAAAAAAAAGACTCTGCAGGTAGAGGGTAAGAGGGCTGTGATTCCTAAGTAGGAGGACAGTGGGTACCGGCAGGGTGAAATGAACAAGCACGTGGGCCTCTGTGGTCCCCAGCCCTGAACTGCAGTTTTAACCATTTCAAATGCTGGGGATTCACTTAGCTTGAGAGGTTCTGCCATGGGATAGAGGGGCCACGGAAGGGAAATGCACAATTTTCAGGAGAAGAAAACTTTGGTCCTGACACAGTCTTCTTTGACGGCAAAAAGCGAAAAGAGCGGTGCCATCTCTAGAGCGTTTAGATTCACAGTAGAAAACCAGGAGCAGATTTATGGGGCACCTGGCTGGCTCAGTGGGTTAAGGCCTCTGCCTTCGGCTCAGGTCATGATCTCCGGGTCCTGGGATGGAGCCCCACATCAGGCTCTCTGCTCAGCAGGGAGCCTGCTTCCCTTCCTCTCTCTCTGCCTGCCTCTCTCCTACTTGTGACTCTGTCTGTCAAATAAATAAATAAAATCTTTAAAAAAAAAAAAAAGGAAAGAAAACCAGGAGCAGGTTTAGAAAAAAAGGAATTCTCTTCTTGAAACTGAAGTTTCATAAAAGAACAGATTTTTTCTCTGTGGGGACTGGTTTTTTTTCACTTGCAAGATGGGCATTAGCAGGCCCATGGTCTAGGGAGAGAATTTCTTTTCGGCAGGCGGAGCTGGGAGGCAGACTGAAGATGAACCACGTGCTTCCAGCGATATAGGCAGAGCTGCAGTCCCTCCCACGCTGCAGATTCCTGAGGGTGGGCCAGGTAATTTGTCCTCCTGGAGGAGACTTGGGAAGGGCTTGTCTTTCCCGTGAGCCTGGAACCACACACCGGGTAGAATAGGTGTGAGCGCAGCCAGGCTCTGGGAAACTGGGCCTGGCTAGGGAGGGGCAATCCCACAGCTCACCAGACAGATTGGAGGGGCTTCCTGCCTGGGACACTGGGTACTGATCCCTAGCCACGGGACCAGGCCCGTCCAAACTGCAGCGGGTGGTACCCTACGTAAAAGATGCTCTGTCCATGGCTTTGTCCCCTGAGAAGACAAACTGCCATTGATTTGGAGGCATGTCACTATCATTCCTCAGAATCATATCTTCTCTCTGTCTCAAGGGGCTCGATCCCTGGGGCTCCTGACCTGCCTCACAGCTGTGGAGCAGTGTTTATCCTCCATGCTGCCCACGTCCCCTTGGAAATGGAGGAAAAGAACATCTGGGAATTCCACTCAGTCTATACAGCTCTCTGCAGCCCAACAGCTATCTTCCTTATCTCTTCCACAGTAAGTGACACAGTGACAGCCTAGCTCCTGCCCACCACCTGAGACAGCAAGCTGCTCCAGCTGGGCTGGGCCAAGGTGTGTCGTGCTAGCCAGGGCTCCTAGCCCACTGGCAAGCCGCTCCCACTCTGGGCTCTCAGGTTAAGCTCCAGGGGAGAGGTCTGGTCCCAGCAACTGAAAACTCTCTTAGAATATTTCCGTCCTCGGGGAGCCTGGGTGGCTCAGTGGGCTAAAGCCTCTGCCTTCCTCTCAGGTCATGATCCCAGGGTCCTGGGATCGAGCCCCGCATCGGGCTCTCTGCTCAGCAGGGAGCCTGCCTCTCCCTCTCTCGGTGCCTGCCTCTCTGCCTACTTGTGATTTCTGTCTGTCAAATAAATAAATAAAATCTTTAAAAAAAAAAAAAAAGAATATTTCCGTCCTCAGATCTGGGCCCCAGACATCAGTTCCAGAATAACAACATTCTCTGACATGGATGTAAGAGGCTGATGGAAGAGAAGGGGCCCGGCTTGACGTGGCATCGACTAGGAAGCAGAGGTGGAGACTAAGAAGACAAAGGAGAGTAAGAAACAGAACCCTCAGAATGGGGGTCAGTGCCTAGCTCTCCCAAGGCCCCCCAGCCTGGCAGGGTCCCAGGGCACACCCACCTTCGTGCCGCTCACGGCAACAGTTTTCCCTTCCGAAGCTCCCGGGACTGGGAAGAAGCCAGGCCTTGCCCTCGGAGCCCAGGGGCCCGCACCCCACATGGGCCACACCACGGCTGCCTGCAGGCTGCTTCAGTGCAGAGAGAGACATCTTTCTCCTTGGACCAGAGAATCTCCACACTTGAGCAGGGCATCTAGAAAGGAAGGGAAACTGTCCCTGAGATGTGCCCGGAGGAGGAAACACTCAGCTTCCTGGACCCAGGGCACCGAGGGGGGGTGCGAGGGGAGAGGAAAAGGTCTGCCCCAGGCAAGGCAAGGAGCCAAGCCCCTGCCCAGAGGCCTTCTGCAACTGCCTCCAGCAGGCCACCTGCCAGGCCTTCAGGAATACATGTGACGCGTGAGATGACGCCTTTTCTCTCTTCTGGCAGCAGGAGGAAAAGAAACCAGGTGAGAAACTGCTTCTGCCTACCCAGGTCAGGAGAGGGGCAGAGCAAGAAAAGACCTGTCCCTTCCCTGCAGACAAAGCACATCTGCACAGACTGCTTCTGCCTGGGATACAAACACACACGCACACGCACATGCACGCACATGCGCACGAGCCAGCAGTTTGCTTTCTGAAAGCTGATTATTTATTAATTACACATCAGAGAGGACGCCAAGCTGCCTCAGAACAGTGATGTGGTGGGCCGGGTGGGGGCCGCCTTCATCCCCTCTGGCTCTGGATGGGCAGGGGCGGGGGCAGGAGCTGGGGTCAGGGGGCTCCCTTGGCCGGAGCGCACCTGCGGCCAGTCAGGAGCCAACAGCCCTATTACCTGCCTCATGAGTTTCTGCACAGTTTAGATGAGATGAGAATTGTGAAAGCTTTTTGGAAGCAGGAAGTACAACAGAGAATTTTAAATGTGGGTGAAGGTCCCCACAGGGAAGTCGGGGGGAAGAGTAAGAAAAGAGGGCTTCTGGACCGTGCATTTCCTCTCTTCACCACCTAACTCGTCATCGTGTTTCAGGGAAATCCTTTCTCTGTGGCCCTGAAGGCCACCCTCCCAACACCTGGCCTGGGCCAGCACCACAAGAGCCAGCCCCTTCCAGCACCAACAGCTGACAGCCAGTGAGGGTTCTGTCACCCAGACCCACGTGAGGAATGGAAATGGCCCCACCGCGGAGGAGGGAAGGGCCCGTGTGGAGTGGTCAAAGTCTGACTTCCCCGGATTCTAATCTAGACAGCGCCTTCGGTCAATATTGATTTAAGTGTCGCTAGAAACGTGAGACCTTTGTGGCAATGTGGGTCTCCTCTGCCACATAGTTCAAAAGCCACGGTCTCCATACAGTAGTTTCTGCATGCTTGCTCTGTGGTTTCTCCACGCCGGCACGCCCTAATCCTTGCCCAAGGCTGAGAATCTCCCATGGCACAACCAGGTCAGCCCCCCCGCAGAGCCACAGCAGTGGCGAGCCCCTCAGACATGGTGCAGACACTGACTGCCAGTGGTTCTGGCTCCTAGGACCCCACAGCAGATCCTTTCCCAGTACAGCCACTTCCACCTGCGGGACTCAGAGCCCAGAGACACAGTGTTCTAGACAACTGCTACCATCGCACAGATGGCGGGAGCCCACAGCAGCAACGCCACAGCCGCCTAAACAAGAGCGTCCCCTGCCCTTCCCAGCCTCCTTGGCAAATGGCCAGAGCCTTCTTTGCAGGACTCAGGCTGACCCTGGAAAGTCCACTTGGCTTTAACGTCACAAGGAGCAACATGACCCTAACGCCCTCCCTCAGGAACAGGAAAACCAGCTAAAAATCACCTGCAAAAGGCTTATTCTTCTGGGTGCATCAGTCCATCAGCCAATATTATACCTGTGTAAGAACTGTTACGTGCCGAGTAGTTCTGACTTCTGGAATTACATTAACGTTTTGCAGACTCAAGAGTCAAATCAAATCAACAAGGATGAGAGAAAAATTAGGCTGCAAAGAGAAAAAGTTGGCCTAACTGTATTTCAGACAACTAGCATAACCACACTGAAGGTGGGAAAAGAACTGAACCAGAATAACTTCTGAACATGGTTCTTTCTCCTCATGCTCTCAGGCTAACGACAAAGATAACTACAAATATTCAATTCTAGATAGAAAGGCTTTGGGGTTTCGGTGGGGGGTTGTTTTACAGGGGTAGGAGTAACCAGTTCTAAATCTCCCTTCCGTGAACTGTAGGATTGAGCGAATAAGTAAATGTAGATGAAAGTTAAGTTTCTCACTGTTGGAGAAGGGAGTTACAACTAAAGAAAGAGGGAGGAGGAGAAGAATGACCCCTAGGGTGCTAGATTGAAATGAGAAGTATCAGCTTCAATTTGTGGTTTTTAATATAAATAGAAAAATACAAAACTGGGTGTGTGTGTGTGTTTACATTCCTTCTCTCTGTCCACCTGAAGGTTCTAAAGCAAAGACACTCCCGTAGCCACCAACATACCGAGCCCCCAGCTCTCTGTCTTTAAATACCATTCCTCACCTTAAGGAACCAAGACCCTTTGGAGAAATGGCTGATTCAGGGCTGGGGAAAAGAAAGTACAAAATGAGTCTGGCATATTTTGTGCCAAAAAGTAAGAAAGTGCTAGAAAGAAAGAGATGAGAATGTGACAAAAGGACGTAGAGCCAACTTGAAGGGGCTCCCACTGGCCAATTGTGGGCTAATCTGAGCATCAAGATAATAATAGCAATAGAATGTTTAAGTAATAAAATAAGAATCTGAGTCCATACAGATGTAAATAAATGAATAGATTAAAATGAGGAGAAGGGAAAGTCCTTTCTTACAGAAGAACACCAACTAATATCTGTAGAAGGAGTGATGAAGTCAGGACAATCACCATTTTGCAACCATCAGAGTCGTAACCAATTCTGTCCAGAATCCCCATCCATGGGTACTAATGCCACCGAGTTCAAGACCGATGAGGAACAAGATATTTCCATAGTCTCAAGTATCCTCAGCAAACTGTTTATTAACTGCAAAGGGAAGGTCAATGACTTTAGAGTGGATTAACTTAGCGAACACCACCTTAAATAAGTAACCGAAGTTAGCATCACCAACAATGGGACAAAGGGGCATCCTGTACCTTCTAGAGAAGAACACAACTATCACTTCTAGGGTATTCCTGCCAAAAACACAAAAGCTAAATCTAACCGTGACGGGTCATGTCCCAAACTGAGGGGTGTTCTACAAAATAACTGGCTGGTGTTTTTCAAAAAATGTCATGAAAGACCGGAAAAGGCTAATTGACAGTTGCAGATTAAAGAAAAGTAGAGACAGGACAACTAAGTGCAAAGTGTCAGCCTGGACCGGACCCTGGGCCCCGCGGAAAAATGCTACAGGATGTGAGGGGGGATAACTGAAAACATTGGAATGTGGGACCTAGGACCAGATAATAGGATGTACCAATGTCCCATTTCCTGATCTCAATAAATATACTGTGGTTCGGTAAAAGAAAATTCTTGTTCTTAGGAAACACGCACTGAAGAATTCGTGGATATTCATATATAATTCATATATAATTTATACATAATGTGTATAAATTACCTTCAGATGGCTTAGGGGAAAATACAGAATATAATATATATTAGAACATATAGACAAATATATACACAAATGGAATAGAAACAGAGAGAGAGCATACTAATGATGAAGCCAAAGGACAAAATGTTAACAAATGGTAAATCTGAGTCAAGAATATATGGGCATTCTTGGGGCCCCTGGGTGGCTCAGTCAGGTAAGCCTCTGACTTTGTCTCAGGTAATGATCTCAGGAACCTGGGATGGAGCCCCACCATGCACGGGGCTCCATGCTCTGTGGGGAGTCTGCTTCCACCCCTCCCCCGATTTGTGCACTTGCTTCATTCTCTCTGTCTCAAATAAATAAATAAAACCTTAAAATAAATAAATATGTATATGTATATATACATATATATAGGCATTCTTTGTACCATTGCAATTTTCTATGATTGTGAAATTTTACCAACATGTTAAAATTTTAAAAAATAAAGAAATAGTAAGTTCAACAAAAACTATATTTTACGCAAGGAGCCCAGACACTTATTTTAAAAAATTGCTTGTACACTCTTGTGCCCAACATGACACCGATTTTTATTAAATGTGAGCTAGCGGGATGAATGAATGAAATGTGTTTTAGAAAGTGACATTAGGGGACACCTGGGTGGCTCAGTTGGTTAAGCGGCTGCCTTCAGCTCAGGTCATGATCCTAGCATCCTGGGATCGAGTCCCACATCTGGCTCCTTGCTCAGCAGGGAGCTTGCTTCTGCCTCTGCCTGCCACTCTATCTGCCTGTGCTCGTTCCTGCTCTCTCTCTGACAAATAAATAAATAAAATCTTTAAAAAAAAAAAAGTGACATTAGGCACCTCTTTTAGAGGGCAGAAAAAAGCACTTCTGTGCCTTCCAAATTACCATAAAATGACAGAAAAGAAGTGTTGTATTTTTTTTAGTATAAAACTGTGCTTATAACTGGAAGGGGAAAAAGAACAAGTGCCACCAGCAGATCAGACATTTGAGGAAATTCCTGCAGATGGACTTGGAGAGGGGAAGAAAAAGCAAAGGAGGGAGAAGCAGGGCAGCCGAGAGAAAAGCTGTCTTCCAAGGAGCCTGAGAAGCTCCAAGTTCAGAGCCTGCTAGCTAATCCAGGGCGTGGACATGAGCAGGGCATCCATTGGGCATCAGGTGATCTTAAAGGCTCTTTCACGTGTGCAGAAGTGACATCTGGGCACATACCGCACCAGAGAGGCCAGGTGGTAAACAGGCCTCCGTGGTTGCTCAGTTCACGCTGAAGTGGTACAGTAGTAGTAACTCTAAATCATGAAAGTTCAACATGTGCACTTAGTCCCTATGGCAGCTGTTCCCAAACTTCTCCAGGCCCCTTTACATTCTTAAAAATTATTGGGGCACCTAAGTGGCTCAGCGGGTTAAAGCCTCTGCCTTCGGCTCAGGTCATGGTCCCAAAGTCCTGGGAACGAGCCCGCGTCAGGCTCTCTGCTTGGCGGGGAGCCTGCTTCCTGGGTTCTCTCTCTCTGCCTGCCTCTCTGCCTAGTTGTGATCTCTATCTGTCAAATAGATAAATAAAATCTTTTAAAAAATTTAAAAAAAATAAAAATTATTGAGTGATGTAGAAATGTTGGGATTTGGAGCAAATGTCAAGAATTCTTGAGACGTCTTCAGTGCAAAATGGTGGTTTTATTAAAGCACAGAGACGGGACCCATGGATAGAAAGAGCTACACTGGGGTTGTGAGAGGTGGTAATTGTATACTTTCAAGGTGGGAGGGGGCTAGGGGTAGCGTTAAGTCTCTAAGGAATTTGGAAGTAAGGTTTCCAGGACCTTAAGGGGGTTAGCTACTGTCAGGAAAAGTCATTTATTGGGGGCACCTGGGGGGCTCAGTTGGTTAAGTGTCTGCCTTCGGCTCAGGTCATGATCTCAGGGTCCTAGGATCGAGCCCTACATGGGACTTCCTTGCTCAGTGAGGGGTCTGCTTCTCTCTGTCCCTCTCTTCCCTCTCCTTGCTTGCATGTGCTCTCTTTCACTCTCTCTCTCTCTTTCTCTCAAATAAATAAATAAAATATTTTTTTTAAAAAAGGAAAAGCCATTTATTACTATCTAGTAAAACGTTAGTCATGAAACCCTTCAGATGTGAATCAGTGGGCCATGTGCTTGGAGGATGATTGTTAACATACATCTTGAGGAGTAGAGATAAAGTTAGTTTCCAAAGGAATTTTTGTAGGTTAAAGTAGACTTATAGGATCCTGGAGGACAGGATCACGTCAAGCTGAGACTGCCTTCTGCCCTTAGTGAAGTATTAACATCGAGGCAGTTGTGTTCCTCAAGGAAGGTCACTCTGTTTCAAGGACTTGTCAGTGGGCTGTAGGCAGTAAGGAAATTTAATTTTTTCTTTAGCCTTTGTTTCTCACATCATTGAGGACCCCCAGAGAGCTTTTGTGTATGTGTGTTGTATCTATCAATATTTACCATATCAGAAATTTAAAGGGAGATATTTTTAATTATTAATCATTTAAAAATCACAGTAATAACCTTGGGGCGTCTGGGTGGCTCAGTGGGTTAAAGCCTCTGCCTTCGGCTCAGGTCATGATCTCAAGGTCCTAGGATCGAGCCCCGAATCGGGCTCTCTGCTCAGCGGGGAGCCTGCTTCCCCCTCTCTCTCTGCCTGCCTCTCTGCCCACTTGTGATCTCTCTCTCTGTCAAATAAATAAATAAAATCTTAAAAAAAAATAAAAACCACAGTAATAACCTCATTATCTGTTCAAATAAATGCCCTGTTCTCATGAAGAATAACTACTGTCCAAAACAAAACCACTTAATAAAAAGAGGCCTTGTCAGACATTTTGCAGATCATTCTAATGTCTGGTCTGATAGAAGACAGCTGGACCTGACTAGCTATTTCTGCATTCAATCTGTTATGAAGTATTCTTTTTGAAATACATGACAAAAGTTTGGTCTCCCTCAGTTCTAGAGTTAGATGGCAAGGATGATTGACTACCACTGGTCCACATGTGAAAAAATTTCTGTCACCCAAAAGATAAGAATCACAAAACAGAGTGACATGCAACATAAGAAACAGCTATAGTCGGGGTGCCTGGGAGGTTCAGCCAGTTAAGCATCTGCCTTTGACTCAGGACATGGTCTCAGCATCCTGGGATGGAGCCCTGAGTTAGTTCCTTGGAGCTCCCTGCTCAGCGGGGAGTCTGCTTCTCCCTCTCCTTCTGCACCCCCCTCATGCACTCTCTCCTCTCTCTCTCTCTCAAGTAAATAAATAAAATCTAAAAAAAGAAAAGAAAGAAAGGGCTGTAGCCACACAGGAGCCAGAAGAAAGAAAGGAACTGTGAAAGAAATGAAGACCCTATTGCTCAGAGCAGAAAAGCCTTAATAACTTAATATGACGTTTTCTTCTCCAATAACATCACTTGGTTATTCAGTTAAACACACACACCTCACCATTATAAATGCTCTTTCTAGTTTTTAAATTTTTATAATAAACCATTACAAATGTGGAAACATTCATTATAATTACAGAAAAAGATATAAATTTTATAAACCTTGACAATGTAAAAATAATAATCCAACCAACAAAAAATGAGAAACGAAATGAGAGAAATGGATGGGAGAGTAAATGTGCCAATGTCTTCTTTTTTTCAGCTCAGGAAGCAATAAGTAAATGATTAATACATGGATAACTTGGTCAAGAAATTAAGGTACAGGGGCGCCTGGGTGGCTCAGTGGGTTAAAGCCTCTGCCTTCGGTTCAGGTCATGATCTCAGGGTCCTGGGATCAAGCCCCGCATCCGGGCTCTCTGCTCAGTGGGGAGCCTGCTTCTCCCTCTCTCTCTGCCTGCCTCTCTGCCTACTTGTGATCTCTCTCTCTGTGTCAAATAAGTAAACAAAATCTTTAAAAAAAAAAAAGAAATTAAGGTACAAATATATGACTTAAAGGAAATGAAAACCAGAAATCAGAAGCAGTGAGTATCTCTGGGAAGTGTGGGTGAAGGCTTTTAATTTTATACCATTCTCGGTTGTTTGAATTGTTTTTTACTGCATGCATGGAGTACTTCAGTGATAAAAAATACTAGCTTTTTTAAAATGTAAACAAACAATTAACACATTATTAGAAATATTGTTAAAATAGAATGGGGTTTTGTGCTGACCTAGAGTTAGTCCTCCTGTTTTTTTTTTTTTAAGATTTTATTTATTTATTTGTCAGAGAGAGAGAGAGGGAGCGAGCACAGGCAGACACAGTGGCAGGCAGAGGCAGAGGGAGAAGCAGGCTCCCTGCCGAGCAAGGAGCCCAATGTGGGACTCGAATCCCAGGACGCTGGGATCATGACCGGAGCCGAAGGGAGCCGCTCAACCAACTGAGCCACCCAGGCGTCCCAGTCCTCCTGTTTTTAACTCAACTTCATTTTTTGCAGCAGCCAGAGAAGCTTGTGGTTTCAGTCACAGTTTGCAAGTATTGGATGGACGGGGTACTTAAAGAGAGTGAAGGCTTTTGTAAAATTAATGTCTCTTCCTACAATCTGTGTATGTATGTATGTATATATATATATATATATGTATATATATATATATTTTTTTTTTTTTTAAGATACTTTCATTTATTTGACAGAAAGAGACACATTGAGAGAGGGAACACAAGCAAGGGGAGTGGGAGAAGGAGAAGCAGGCTGGGCAGGGAGCCCGATGTGGGGCTCGATCCCAGGACCCAGGGATCATGACCTGAGCCAAAGGCAGACACTTAACCAACTGAGCCACCCAGGTGCCCCTCAATCGTCTCTTATAAGAGAAATTTGGTTTCACTTTGTTTTGCTCTTGAAAGATCACTGCCTAAATTAAACAGGGAAAGTGACCCAGTCGTGGCTTCCTGCTTCAAGTTAAAGGCTCTAAGCACTGGGATTCACGTTAGATCACATTTCTCATCTGCTTCAGACGTGACTATCGAGGGCTGCTAGGCTACCAGCACCTTCCAGTTCTTTGGAAAGCACCCAAGTCCTCTAACTGTTTCCAGGGACTGTTTAGGAAGAGAACACAGGAGATTTTTTTTGCACAGACCAGGGGGTTTTTACACCACTATCTTTTTCCTCTGTCTTTATGCCTGTGAAGAAAACATTCACACACCAAAATAAAAACAAAGGAAATGTAAATAGGATGCTTTCTCTTGAGAGATGGAAACATTATCTTCTTGGAAGGGCTGCAAAGCCTGCATAGGCTTTACCTATTGAAGACTTTTGCCAAACTATTCTAAAGCACACCACCATCACTACACTCACCATAGCCCTTTTATTAGGGATTAAAACTCAGAAAGAATAAAATATATATTTTGAGAATCAGATTCACTTATACTTGATGATGACTAAATAGCAAAAAAGAAATAATGAATTATATTCGGGGATATATATTTCTTTAAATCATACAATTATAATTTTTGTTCTGTGAATATAGAAGTATCTAGTGTTTAAACTGTGATCCTGATGAGATACATTTTGGCCGGAGAAATGATAAAATGAATGGAAAAATATCCACCCCATAGGAAGTCAAGGGGTTCTATCAGGCCAGACCAGGGTGTAAGCACCACCTAGTGGCACCTTCCTCAAATTACAAGAATAGTGCTTCAGCGGCGGTAGAATTTTCCTTGCAAGCCCTGATCTACTAAAAGAGGGCAAGGACTGTATTTTTTTCTGTATCTGGCCACGGATTAAAGGGACCCTAAGGCAGTAAGAAGCTTTAAAGTCTAGTCAATCCATTCATGGCTAGGCAGAATGTATTAATCGTGTTTTTTCTTTTCTGTATCTTTTGATATAACATCCTAAAAACCTTGCATACTGAAGAGATTGACCACCCCCCACCTCCAGTGCTAATGAGTTCTTAGAGATAGCAGAGGGCTGGCCAGGAGCACACCTTTCATATGCAAACCAACTAATTCTGAGTCTTTCCCCCAAATCACCCTTTGTATCTAACGGTCACACACCAAACTAATGTTTCCCCTGTCTAAACTGTCCCAGAGCCAGGCACTAGGCAACTAGAGAACACCCCTATAACCTGAAGCCCACCAGAACTATTCCAACGAGCCAATCCTAAACTCCTTTGCCCCATTTTCCCCATGGAAAACCTGACAAAGGCTGTGACTCAGGCTGTCCCCTCACTCCTACTCCTGCCTTCTGGCCAGAACCTGAGGCTTCCCCTGTGGTCATGTATAGCATGGGATGCCCACCCCTCTTTTTTTTTTTCAAAGATTTTTATTTATTTATTTGAAAGAGATCACAAATATGCAGAGAGGCAGGCAGGGTGGGGACAGGCGCCCTGCTAAGAGCCTAATGGGGGAGGGGGGGGCTCGATCCCAGGACCCTGAGATCATGACCTGAGTTAAGACAGAGGCTTTAACCCACTGAGCCACCCAGGCACCCCCCCCACCTTCTTTTGGGAAATGAAAGTAGTAAATTCCTTCAAGGTCACTCATCTCTTCATGTCATCAATCTCCTCCATAAGTGAAGATCCTCTGGGTACAAATGAGACAGGATCCCACTTCAGTCATTTCAGTGAAGAATCACTTCCATTCCGGTTTCTAGGGCACCTTCATTCATAAAATGTCTCCATTCCCCTTTTTACAAATAGGCAGCATTTTTTGCTCAACTGTCATTTGGGGAGTTGTAAACAGGCCTAGAAAACGGAAAGGGGGAACAACAAAGGAGAGAGCAAGAAGGGTGATGGTGTCCACAGACTCAACCCTGAGAACCAGTTGTGTCCCTTCTTCTCTCCCAGATTCCACCACCATAAGCCTCTTCTCTTCTGCCATCTCCACAAGTTGCTTCTGTCCAGGTACCGTTGGTGGCTTGGCAGGGAAGCTACCAACCAACTGAAGCTTCACGACCTGTCACTTGCATGGAGTCCCTTCCAAAGGTTAGACCTAATTCTGCATTTGTAATTTGTATCTTTCAACTAAAGACAATCTCTAAAATCAGAAAAGTTTCATACTCTACAAAAACTGGGAGGGTGAGAGGGGTAATGGTCCAGGGATCCCTGATGTGAGTCCTTCGCTTCCATCCAAACATTCTGGGCCTCAGTTTCCTTATCTGTAAAAGGAGTCAACAGGGTGTTTTTTTCTTTTTTCTTTTTCTTTTCTTTTTTTTTTTTTTTTTTTTGAGTAAAGCAATAGAAGTGTTTTGGTTTTTTAAAAGATTTTATTTATTTATTTGACAGACAGAGATCACAAGTAGAGAGGCAGGCAGAGAGAGAGAGAGAGGGAAGCAGGCTCCCTGCTGAGCAGAAAGCCTGATGCAGGGCTCGATCCCAGGACCCTGGGATCATGACCTGGGCCGAAGGCAGAGGTTTTAACCCACTGAGCCACCTGGGCACCCCGCAATAGAAGTTTATTAAGTGAAGATGCAGAAAAAGCTCTTAGGAGTGAAAGGGGTTGCCAACGAAGGCCTCTAGGGTTGGTCTTTTATAGAAAGCTAACCAGGAAACTTAAATCCTTTCAACACCTCTGTTGATAACACCTAGGGGCTGGTTATTCTTTGTTAGTCACAGATGATTATCATAACATCACACACCCCACACGTCTAGGGCAGGGTGAACCTGGGGTAGGGTGGTCTTTTAAATTTTTTTTAAGGTCTTATTTTTTATTTATTTGAGAGAGAGCACACACAAGTGAGGGGCGAGGGCAGTGGGGGAGAGGGACAAGGAGACTCCCTGCTGAGCAGTGAGCCTAATGATGTGGGGCTCCATCCCAGGACCCCAGAATCATGACCTGACCCAAACACAGACACTTAATCGACTGAGCGACCCAGGCACGCCAGGGTGGTTTTGTCTGAAGTTCCCTTTTCCCTTCTCCTCAGCTCTATTTATTTCTCTACATACTAATAATGCAATACCCTATAACCTCCCATGTGGCCACCAAGGCTCATTTTGCATATTGGCTTTTAAAAGCTTCCAAACTAGGCCTGCCAAACGCATGGCAATTGGTTCTTAACTGTACATGGGCTTATGCGGGTGCAGAAGGCAAGGGCAAAGCTTTTGCAATGAAGCCTGACACCAGTGCTCAAAATACTATTATAACCTAGGGGCAGCATGCATTAAGCTCAATCCAGAGCTGTATCACCGGTCAAGTCAGCACTTGTGGTTCCCGCCCATCTATGTCCTTGGACAGGTCATTAGACACCTCTGGCCTTGTCTCTAGACATGCCGAGCAAGGGGGCTGGGCCAGAGGTTTCTCAGAGCCCCCTTGCCTCTCTTGCTGGTGCTACCTCCCTGCTCACCAGTGTCCCACACTTGACCAGACTCTCTTTACTCTGACCATCCTCAGCTAACCTTGGGAAGCCAATGAACTGAGGAAGAGAGCAAAGGATGAGAGGGCAGAGAAGGGAGAGGGAGGGCAAGGAAGTCCAGCATTGCTGGGGGCCCGTTCAGGTCAGCCACAGTCACCCTCTGGAAACACCTCTCCCCACACTCAGGCCAGCAGCCGCGGCCCTACCTGCTCTAGCAGGGCACCGACTTCCATCAGGCTCTTTTCCAGCGTGACTAGTCAGGCTGGCCAGAGGTGAGCACCCAGATTTCCTAGAAAGGGGTCCTCATGGACTACTCCTACAGGAGCCAAGTTTCTGGAGGAAGGCTGGACGGGGAAGAAAGAGTACAAGTCACTCATACTCGCTAATCTGCAGCTTCGGGGGACTTGGGAACATCCCATTGCATAACCCAGCTTCCCTTTAGGTTTCTCTGGAGACCATCCAACCCTGGGAGAAGGAAGACAACCTCAGATTCGTTGGAGGCATTCTTTATTCCATAATAATTGTGAGATTTCAGGTTTGTTTGGGCATTTTTTAAAGTAGTTTTTTTTTAAAGATTTTATTTATTTATTTGACAGAGAGAGAGAGCACAAGTAGGGGGAGAAGCAGGCAGAAGCAGAGGGAGAAGCAGGCTCCTCACTGAGCAGGCAGCCCAGTGCAGGGCTCCATCCCAAGACTGTGGGATCATGACCTGAGCCCAAGGCAAATGTTTCACCGACTGAGCCACCCAGTCGCCCTGAGGTTTGTTTTAAGATTCCCAGCAATAGCTATTATTGGAGAGCTTGACAATCATATGCACTCAGTAAATACCGGTAAGCTTAGCCGAATTTCCAGACTCTTCCCAATGCTAAAAGCACTTGATCTTGCTGGACATCAGACCTCACTCAGCACATGGACTTGACATCTCTCCCTGCAGGCTACCTGCTTTTTCTCCTGCCAGCTTAATCTTCCCAACTCACCACATCCACCACCACAGTCCTCTCCGGCCAGGGACTGGCGGCGACAAGCACAGGATGTAAGGCTGTTAGCCTTCCATTGCCCTCCCCTGGGCTCCGGCTGCTCCTTAGCCCCTGGCCCGTGCTTCACAAGCAGTGTACTCTGCTGGGCTGCAGTGTGAGGTCTGTGTCATCCGGCCACTGAACACACGCAGTATTTACGGCTCGCCATGTGATGGCCCTTGGGCCAGGTCCTTCCACATATGGCACAAAAGCCTGAAAATCAGGTACTGCCTCCCCGTCTCACAGTTGTGGAAGCAGACGGGGAGCCCTGAATAACTTGCCTGAGGACCCAGCACATCCAGCATCACAGTCAAGTCCACTTGACTCCGAGGTTCAAGTCCACTGCCAGACCACGCCTCAGTGAAGTGCCCGAGGGCAGAGAGTCTCAAAATAAGACTGGTTTCTGCCAGAGGCTCAGCCAGTTCTCAAACACACACACGCATACACACACACGTGCGCATGCACACACATTCTCAAGCCACTCTGCACCCATCTAGGTCTAGAAAGTATCCCATCCTCCTCAGCAGACACCAGCCCAGCAGGTTGTCCTGGACAAGGTCCCACATTCTGGCTTCAGCCACCGGAATAATCCTGCATTTGGGACTCAGGTCTTTGTGCTGAGTCCTGCATGGGTTCCCCCTTAACCTTCTGATTACTTATATCATGACACTATGGAACAAATACATACTGCTCACTCTCGTTTTAGTATTAGCCAACATTTACTGGCGTCTTACTATGAACCAAGCACTACACTGAATATTTACAGGAATTATCTCTTTCTTTAAGATTTTATTTTTATTTATTTATCCGAGAGAGAAAGCATGAATTATCGCTTTTAATCTTTGTAACTCCCTAGGGCAGGTTTTATTACTGCATCCGTCTTATAGGTGAGGAAACAGAGGCTCACCTAAGTTAAATAACTTGTCCAGGGTCACAAAGTATTAGATCAGCACCCTTGACACCACACTATAGACCTGACCTACAGCCTCTTCTCAGCTGGCCCAGTTAGTACTGATCAACACACACACGCACACACACACACACACACACACACACACACACACAGCTACTCCCTCTGATCTCAAGACAATTAGAGTGGAACCAAGAACCCATCCATTCAACTCTCCACCTTACTCACAAGCATCCCCACTCTGGCTGAATTTCTTGAGAGCTACTGTCCAGTCACAGTGACCAAGAGAAGAGCAGATCTGAACCAAAGGATTTGGCATGGGGCCGCCTTCTCATTCCTGTGTTCTCCAAGCTCCAAAGCTCCTAGCAGAATTCCTGACTCCTGAGGCTAGAGTAAAGGTAGAAGAAGGTTCACTGGAATCTTCTGGAGGGCCAGCCACTCACAGAGGTCATTTGCCCACATGTTAGCTACCCACCCTGCCATCTGCTCCCCACACAGGCCTCTGACGTCCCATCTGGGGGGCTGTGCTCTACCACCAGGGTGGGAGGCTAAGAGCAGACAGGATTAAAGCTGGGGCCCTGGCAACAAGCACACCTGGGTTCCAAACGGCTCTTTCTTTCAGCTGTCCTACCCAAATCATCCTATTCCCTCCAGTATGTGGCTGTGAGGCTAAGTGAGCAACATTAAATGCTTGTTCTGTAGTAAATGCCTGGGGCTCGGCCCAGGCTGTGTTTCCTAGGTTCACCACGTGTATGCTCTACTTCCACCATACCTCAGCACCTAATGCAAAGGGCAGCCCACGGAGCTCTGTTAAGTAGAACTAGTACTTACTGAGCACGTCCCATATGCTGAGCACCAACAGCAGGCACCGAGGACGTGACAACGGATAAGGAGTTCACAGCCTTCAGGGAGATCAGAAAGAAGCAACTTGTTTCCATGCCCTACAGTCAGTCAGTGCAGGGGGGGAGAGCCTGCAGCTCGAGCAGGGGGAGCTGAGTCACAGGAGGCCGTGGGGGTCAAGATAAGGAGTTTGAGCAGAATTCTGAAGGCAGTGAGATGTCACAGAAAAGCTTTAAGCAAAGGAGTTGGATGCACAGATTTATACCTTAGTAGAGGATCATTTAAGTAGCAATGTAGAGAAAGAAGTTAGAAGCCAATCCAAAAATGGTGCCCTGGACAGACAGTGCAGGGAGACAGCAGAAAGGGGTGGGTTTCAAAATGTGCAGATGGTGAACACCAAGGGCCTTGACCCTGAACGCTGTCCAGTCCCTCAGTGTTTGGAGAGACAGGTGATACAGAGGCCTTGCAGCCACCACAGTTTTAAAAGCAAGCCTCTCTTAGGGCAACGGACCTCTCGCCTTTGGCTACCCGCTGATTGTGGATTTGGTTAATCAACTAACAGTCGTCATCCACTTACATACCAGGCACTGCCTTCGGCACTGGGAAGGTTCCAGTGACCAGTCAGTTGAGTGAGAAGTCTCAGCACAGACTGGAGAAAGACACAAGCACAGCACCTGGAGAACAGTCACCTCTGGCTGGTGTGGGGCACAAACAAGATGCAGGCTCGAAACTCCGAAACTCCAGCAGGATCAGCCTGGGCAGGGCCTCTGTTAAGGAGCTTAATTACAGCTGGTGGACACAGGGAGCCACTGAAGGTTCTTAACAGGGGAGAGAGGGTTGCAGCTGAGCCTCCACAGATCCCTCTCACAGAGGGAACCAAGAATGTTTAACTTGTCTCTTTTTTTGGACTCCCTGGGGAAAAGGGCCTCATGTTTCCCAACTGGGTATCTTCTTTGTGCCTATCACAGCAGCCATTATTTTGGAAGGGGTCCACAAATAACATGTTAAGTGTGTAAACATTCATGTAGAGCCTTCCATGTCCAAAGAAAAACCATGGGAAGTATGGGAAGAAGCTAGTCAAGTTCAAGAAAATGGAAGACCCCTGATTAACCAAGGTCTCTCTACGGGTCCTTGGCCACACTAAGAACTAACAGCTCCGGGCAGGCGTTCTGCAACAGCTTTGAGGAGCTATACCAAGTCTCCAGTCCCTCACTTCTCAGCAGCATGGAAACTTCCAGGGCTGGGTGTGAAGAGTGGAATACGAGGGTGTAGGGGCTACAGCCCTGGGGCCTGCCCAGAAGAGGGGCAATACCTTGTGCTGGGCACTCGCCCCCTGCCAGCCACCATGCTGCATTTTCCCCGTGTACCTGTAAACCTGAAGAGGGGGTAACTGGCCAGTTTGGATGCCCCCAACTACTTAGAACCCCATCTGCCTCACCAGCCTCTGCCCTTTGGCTCAGGACGCTTAGGTTCTGGAACCTGCTCTCTGTGAATTGTGTGAAGCCTTGAGCTGATTATCTCCCTTCTCGGCAGGCTCATTCCTCTGTTTATGCCAGAAACCCTTCTGCTCTTCTCTACAAAGTATGAGCGAAATCCAAGGGACACCAAAAACTTCAATGTTGGGAGATCCTTCAACAGCAAAGACTGGTGCAGGTAGTTTCCTAATAAACACCAAAGCCTGGCTTTTTACTTTTTAAGGGATTCACTGCATTTCTGCAGAAACCCACTTCAATTCCATAGCTAGGTTGAATATTTACTATAACTAATGGTCAACAGGGGAAGGAGAAAAGAAAAAAAAAAAAGAACTTACAGCCATCAGAAAACTGAGAAATCCATTTTGATGTGGAAAACCAAGGCAGAAGAAAAATTATTAAATTTCTTTACCACCTACAGCCCATTGACAAGTCCTTGAAACAGGCAGAGTGACATTCCTCTAGGGACTCAACTGCCTAAATATTAGTATTTTGCTAAGAGCAAAAGGCAATCCTAGCCCAAACCCCCGTCCCCAGGATCCTGTAAATCTACTTTAACATAAAAAATTCTTTCAGAAATTTCCTCTATTTCTAACCCCCTCAAGATACGTGTTGGCAATCAAACCCCATCCCCTAAGCATATGGCTCACCAGTGGATATATATATCTAAAGAGTTTCATGATGAAGGTTTTATTAGATGGTAATAAATGACCTTTTCCCAACAATAGCTAGCCCCCTTAAGGTTCTGGAAACCTTGCTTCCAAACTCTTTAGAGACTTACGCTATTCCTAACCTTCTCCCAACTTGAAAGTATATAATGGGCCACTCCTCATGACCCCAGTGCAGCTCTTTCTGTTTGCAGGTCCTGTCCCCGTGCTTTAATATGTCTCAAGGATTCTTTCTTGGCCGTTAGCTTCAAACCCTAACATCTCTCCTACATCACATTTGGCTTCAGCATATATGAGTTATTTAAAAATAAAGTTACCTTCTTACACTGGTTTGATTCGATAGTAAAAGACGTTTATATTATATGAGTCCTCAGTCCATTCATGGAAACCTCCATGGGGCAGGAAGGGATGCCCAGAACTCAAAATCCACTACAAAGAATACCAAAGATTTTCTGTACACAGATGGTTAACAGTTGGCCATAATATTTTCTTGATTAAGTCAGAATACCAAAATAAACTTCTGAGATAATTACTTTTAAAATAGGGTACCGTACCGTTCAGCTTTTTGTCTGGTCACCCCTCTTTCCCTCTCAGTCCCCCACAAGCCTACCTGCTGGGCTGCCTCATGGAAGAGCTCCTGCACTTGAGACATCTGGGCCATTCTCCTGGAAATGGGGTCCTGGCAGTCTGGGTGGGGAGACCCTTCTGGAAGGCAAACACCATCCTTGGTCAGGCTGGCTCCTCTTCCCTCCATCCTTACGCTCTATCCTTCCTGTATACACCAGACACAGCCCTGGCTGAGGAAGGGACCTTTTCTATCCCATCTGGAAATAGCCCCTTCCTCTTTGGTACTCAAATATATCCCGCACATCCTTCAGAAGCTCCCTGTGCTCAAACCTTGCTGTCCTAGAGCCCCAGCTATGGCAGTGAGAGCCAGCCACCAGGCTGCCCAGTCCTTGAGGATGCAGTTGGACACTCCTCTCCCACCCTCCTGAACCCCTCTGTCCCCAGCAAGGGCATCACTGGCTCACTAGAACTGGCTGCAGGTGGTGAGTGAATGTAGATTGGACCATGAGCAGAGCGGGAGAAGGGAGTATAGGAAGTTCTTTTGGGGGTCCCCTCTGGAGCAGGGCCAGAAAGGGTAGGGGAGTAGAGGGCAGGTAACGAAAAAGGCTTGGTTCTCCTCAGTGGAGCAGTCTTCCCATTGTATCAAAGCCAGCTTTCCTTGGGGGAGGGACCTTGTGCACCCGCCTGAGTGCCCCCTTTCGCCAGCATAGGGATGGGACAGAGACAGGGCTTTTGACAAACTGGAAGGAGGAGGAAAAGAAGAATGAGGGGAGGAGTATGGGGGCAGAAATTGTCATGTGAGAAGAACATAACCAGTGACAGCAGCCAGCGACGGCGAGGAAGGGAAAGCGCCCCAAGAGTATTCTAAGGAAAAGGGCTGGGGGTTGGGAGCAGGGAGATTGCAAGGATTTGGCGGGCTGCGGAGACGAGCAGGGTGCGAGGGGGGCCTGAAAATGTTCCGGCCCGTCTCGGCCCCCTGCCCACCTGCAGTCAGCGGGTCCTGACCGAGCCGCGCTGGCCATGGCACGACCCCCGCAGCTCCGGCTTTTGGTCTGCGGAAAAGGACCCCCAGGTTCCGGAGCCGGAGCCCCGACCCCCTCACGGCTCGGTCAGCTCCCCCGCGTCGGCGAGCCCGGGATGGAGTAGCTCGGGACCGGCTCTCGGGACCCTGGGGAGAACCCAGCAGCCCTCTTCCGGGCGGGGCGGGAGACGCGCGTGTGCGGGCCCCCGACGACAGACGCGCAGGTGCACACGCGCCCGGGAGAGGCGGGGATTACCTGAGCAGGTGGCGACGCCAGACCCCCGTACTACAGGACAGTGCTCCTCCAGAGACAGAAGCCCTCCGCAGGACCACCTCGTGCACTCCCCACCTGACAGCCCCATCCACCCTCACCTGCTCCGGGCCCGTGAGCTCCTAGCGTTGGGCCCGCCCTCTCCCC
>ML103334.1:16612-27340 GCA_003697995.1 Taxidea taxus jeffersonii
CACAATGTAGCTGACATAGCTTCCAGACCCCATTCATGGCCTGCCACAGCTGGGCGGCAGCCACGCCATCCTGGGGATTTATTCTGACAGTCTGCCCTCTTTGCCATCACTGTGTACCAAGCACTGTGCAGGCTGCTGGAGACAGGAAGTCAACATGAAAAAGCCTGACCCTGACCAAACGCCAAGTGTCACGGGGAAGACACAACAGTGTGGACCACTCACCTCCTCCAGGGCATTAGCCGAACACCGAGAACACATCCAGTCTTCAGAAGCCTTTGCAGGGGGGACCCCATAACAACCTAACAAGGACACCAAGATGAGCAAATTAAACCCAGAGGCTAGGGTGAGAATGTACACTGCAACTCCTTTCCATACACCACCAGCGTGAAAGCTGCAACCAAATCTTACAGAAAAACCCCTGAATTCTAGAGTCAGGGGCCCAAGGGTTCACCCATACAGCTCCGTGGCCCAAAGTCTCAAAAAGGCGGAGACTGTGGATTGCCTGGTTTAAACATGTAGGGAGCAGCACAGACTAATCACCTCCTGGTACCTCAGGCCCAGTGAACAGCACAAGGTAGACCCCAAAGTCAGTGCAATTCCAAGTCCTTCAGCAACAAACTCCCCAACAACACAAGAGCAATCTGCAGTTGAGAGACTGGGGAGGCCACTGGCAGGTTGGAGGGAGGCCAATATGGGGCGAGACCGGCACTGATCAAGCCCAGGTGCCTGGGTCAGGTTGCAGGCAACAGGCGAGGCACTCACTGGCGTGGACGCGGACACTGCACTTCTTGCAGGAAACGAGAAGGCTGGTGCCGTCCTCCTCAAGGTAAGGGGTAGAAAGGTTGATGTCCGTGCTGCAGCCAGTGGAGGTGAAACACATTTCTGGAATCAATGGCTTGGTCCTCTGCTTCTGGATGGCTAGAGCTGAAGTGTTTCCACAGCTCTGACTAAGGCCTCCAAACTCGACCTAAGGAGAGAGAGCAAGTGCATCCCTCAGTGAACACATGCCCGTGTTCCCAGCTTTCTACCTGCTCTGTCAGCAGAAAGCTGCCTCTCTTACTGGCAGGACTCTGGCTACGGCTCCCGGGTGCACAGCCATTATCCCAGAGCTGCTAATTGAAGTTACCTCTAATGACTCAAATTCAATTTCTCACAGCAGCATCAAACAGAAGCCCCTGGGGACAACTGAGAAAAGGGAGTGAGGTAAGAGGCAACTGGGATTTCCAGCTTCCCAAACCAAATGGTAATAAAACACGCTGAGATGTTAGCAAGGTCGCTCTTGCGGGCTCCCTGATGTGCGGCACCACATGGCTGGCCCCACCCAGGGACAAGACCCAGAGCAGACACTCCTCGTGGACTAGAACAGATGTCCCCCCGAGGCCCATGGCAGTGAGTCACCTGAGCTGCAGCACCGCCACGCGGCTGGACCCCCACCTGGGACTTCCAGATCAGGGTCCCTTTAGACAGAATACTACGCCCACGTACTTCCCTTGGCAATGTATGCCACATTCTTCCAGACCAACTGCAAGGATTGCTGGCTCTAAAACCATTCCAAGGACAGGCCCCTCCTGAAGCGCTGAGACCCACACAGTGAGGGTCCGCTGACAGCACCACCAGGCCATTCGCCTGTCTCACAGGCAAGGGCACATATAGTTCTTCAGTTTTGTTTTTTTGTCAATGGAAAGGCACAGCCAAAATATGTCAGTCCGACGTCCCAGTCTTTGGCAAGCGTCAGTCTGGGGCCACGCCAGGCTCAGCGCAGCCAGGCCTCCACAACCACCAGAGGACTGCTTCTCCACCTCCCTCCCACCTCCCCACTGCCCCCCACCCCCCCGTTCCTTCTTACTACTTTCCTTCTTACTACTGCCCTTCTTACTACTGCCCGTGTCCACTGTGGCAATGGCAAAAGGAAGACAACACTGAGGATCTGGCAGACTGCATTAACGAAATGCAGTGCTCCAGACTGGCCAAAAAACTGCCTGGAACAAGCATCGACCAGAATGGTAAGAGAAGAACAGATTCCTCTGCAAACTGTGAATGCCACAGGATGGCCACAGGGCATCCCCCACGAGGCTAAGCCACACCCCCGCTCTTCAGCAAACCATTCTCCAGTGAAAACCCACACTGTTGGACTATCTGCCTGGAGAAGCCTGACCAGGACAGAGATAAGGCAGAAAGCACTAAAAGAACAGGCTCTCCCAAGATAACCAGTGACAAGCTCTATGTACCCACAGTTAAACCTCGCTTCCCTCTGGACTGCTGGGCCTGAGTACACAGAGAGGTTAAAGGGAGCGTACCTGATGGTAGGTCTGAAAGATCATACAGACAGCGCAGTGAGGGGCCTGCTGGGCCATGGTCTCATTGAATTCCTTCTCGGCCTCAAAGTTCGGGGGTCGGTTCTGCCATAGTTGACTCAGGGGCTTGGCCCAGGCCTCTGTCTCCTCAGCCTCCTCCTCAGGGGTCAGCTGTTCGGATGACTCTAGAGCAGGAAGCAGAGCACGGGTCAGCACCAGCCCCACACATCAGCAGCTCTGCCTAGAGAGACAGTGAGCTCACTGGATTCTTGGTCCCAGGTCTGGCCTAAACCTCAGATCCTACAGGTCTGATAAAGGCAAAGGGCAGAAGTGATTTCCAAAAGACTCCTTCAATACTCAGAAGATACTGCAGACAGTCCTGCCTGTGCCGCCTTCTCTGGTTAAGCTTTTTACCCAAGTTCAGCCCACTCTCCTTTCCCCTGGCAGCTGCCAGCATTCAAATCCTATGCCCAAAAGCAGCAGAGTGAGACACAGTCTTGCCAGAAACCATGTTACTTGCTGCCTCCAATATGCCAGCATGTTGAGTCCCTACCTTTTAAGAGTTTCCTCTATAGTTGCACTGAAGGGAAATAAGGAACAAAAATAACAAAGAAATGGCAAGGCTTCCAAGTTTTAACACCATGTGCCTTGGTCAGAACTTTCCAGCTTCCTTAGGAAAGGTCTGTGGGGTATCTGCCTTTTCTGGACAGGGATCCCCAACCATCCTGGCTCTGCTCGGAGGATGAGAGTAGACTGCGAGGAAGACAAACCCTCTTTCCCAGCCAAAGGATGTAGCACCTCGAGTCCAGACCGAGGCCTAGCACACAATGGCCCACAGGACAAATGCGATCCACTTGGGGAATTAAGAATTGTTTTTCTACCTTTAAAAGATTAAGGGAGGGGCACCTGAGTGGCTCAGTGGGTTGAAGCCTCTGCCTTCGGCTCGGGTCATGATCCCAGGGTCCTGGGATCGAGCCCCATGTCGGGCTCTCTGCTCAGCGGAGAGCCTGCCTCCTCCTCTCTTTCTGCCTACTTGTCATCTCTGTCTGTCAAATAATTAAATAAATCTTTAAAAAAATAAAATAAAATTAAATTAAAAAAAAATAAAAGATTAAGGGAAAGAAAGAAGAGTACGTGACAGGTGAAAAGCCTGAAATGTTTACTATGTGGTCTTTCCCAGACCTCTAGTCTGTATGACAAATCTGTATCTCTTCATTACCCTAGCCAGCAAAGCATACGATTCATTGGGCCTCAGCACTGCCTGAGGAAGGAAAATCCTCTCTGGGTGCCACCTTACCAAAAGAAAGGGACACACTGCTGAACAGAAAACAAAACACTGTGCTTGCAAAACAAGATGGAAGGGATAAAAGTGCACACTTTCCAGTTCCCCTTAAATCAGTGAGATGGGCAGAGCCCACCAGATTCCAACAGAAGCAAGGTCAAGGAGGTAGAAAAACACTGTAACTCTAAGATTATGGGTCAATGAAGACAGTCTCCGGTAAAAAGAACAACAAATATCGAAATAAACTAATCCACAGTGTTTCTCCAGATGCTCCCCCAAGTGAGGCAAGTACAAGAGGTTACATTTGGGATGTCCTTCTTTGGCAAATGAGTCCAAAAAAAGGTCCAAGTAGGCAGCACCTGAGAGGAGACCAGCTCTGTGCCAGCCACACCACGTGATGCCCTCCACAGGATCACTGTATCTAGCTCTGTGTGGGCATTAGGAATCCCCAGCTACAACCCCTCCGGTGATCTCACTGCTTTCAAGATAGAACCACTCTGAAGAGGACCTGTACAGATCTATGCCGAGCAGCCCAAGGAACACTCTGGTACACACCTGCACTAGCTGCCCATTTACTTGTTCATTTCTGGCAACTCCGGCTCAGTGTACAAAGTTACCTACTCGGCCTTCATAGTCACGTTGACTCTAATGAGACCGAGCAGGCGCCATGTGTGTGACCTCAGTGAAGTACACTGTAACGTCGTGAGGCCACTGCAGACAACTAAAATCAACCCCTATGAGCTCCATCGACCAGCCCCAGCCAGGAACCATGGTGCCGAAACCAAAGCAGGTATTTTCCTTACCCTGACCAAAACAAGAGTGACCAAGAGAGAATAGAAGAAACAGAAACAGCCTCCCAATCACAAGAGAAAAACTAACACAGTGACGTGCTTTGTTTACAAAACCACAAGTGGCCAAAAATCACCCCACTTAGATGTTAAATGAAACGTGCAGGAATTTTACAGTTTACACATACAAAACATCACTGAGATGTGCAAATAAGACGTGTGTATTTCATGAATATTTATGCCTCCATTAAAAAAAATGGGAAAGGGGTATGGGGCACATGCTAGACTAAGACAGACTAAAGAAACAAAGCTTTGTGATGGGATTGGGAGGGAGACAAACCATAAGAGACTCTTAATCTCACAAAACAAAGTGAGGGTTGTGGGGGGCAGGGGCGGGGTGTAGGGATAGTGTGGTTGGGTTATGGACATTGGGGAGGGTGTGTGCTATGGTGAGTGCTATGAAGTGTGTAAACCTGGCGATTCACAGACCTGTACCCCTGGGGGCTAATAATACTTTATATGTCTATAAAAAAATAAAAAATTAAATAAATAAAATCTTTAAAGAAACAAAGCTTTGAAATGGGTGACCCTGGTTTGGTTTATACTGGTTTAAAGGGAAGCTATAAAACACATTTTGGGGGTAAGCAGGGAAAAATTAAAATGGGCTGAAGATGGGAGAATACAGATGGGAGAAGATGGGAGAATCTGCTGCCGGATATGGGAGTTTTCATTCCTCCAACTTCTCCACACTTGAAACTGATCATAAAAAGCGGGAGGCCATATGTTATGATCTCAACTACATTATTATAAAAAGCCATACATGGATATAATCCAGTATTTGACTAGAAAAAATCAGGAAGATTAACACACTGAAACATGCAAGTGGTCACTTTTGTACAGTAATTCTGTTCACTTTATAACTTTGTTTGTTTTTCCAATTGTCTATGACCTGTATTTAGAGCCTCTACAGCACTGGGGGTGGAACTCCTGAAGCTAGGCTGCTTCTACCCGGAGATCCCAAGTCCCATCTGGGCCAGAGTAAGAGCACAGAAGACTTCCTAAGGCTCTGACTCAAGGTCTGCCTAAGGCTCTGACTCAAGGTCTGCCCTTGGATCTCAAGAGACTTCTCCCACATGCTTATCACAATCCTACTACCAAGGGAAACAGCAGATATAGGCACCAGCATCAGATCAGAAAGAGAACGTGGGCTTGCTTACGGAGCAGAGAGGCTGGTCAGACTCTGGATCTTCCCAGCCAGCCACTGGTGCCAGGAAGGATGGGGCAGGGTAAGAAAGGGCCCGGCATTAAGTCAATTGTAACAAGGGACCTGCCAGAGACTCACCCACGCACGCTCACATTCCTAGAACTCTGAGCTCCAGGCCACATAAAAGACCATGCTGAGCAGATGGCAACAACCCTGAGCTCCGGCGATAGACAAAGTTCCCAGTTCCACCCTGATCCCTGCCTTTCCACTTCTGCCTCCATCATAAGTCCCTCTTCCTGCCCTCCTACCCCAGCCTCTGCCCTCTCCCTGGTAGCCTCACGTACTCTAGGTAAAGGCATCGAACAGACAATAGCTATACTTGGTCAGCATGGCGTAACATAGTTGTCCCCTGTGTCAACTACATTTCAAGTAAAAAAAAAATTTTTTTTTAATTTTTCTTAATATTTATTTGAGAGAAAGAAAGCAAGCACTGGGGTTGGGGGCAGAGGGAAAGCAAAAGGAAAGGAATCTCAAGCAGACCCCACTGAGTGCAGGGCCTGGCACAAGGCTCCATCCCATGACCCCTGAGATCATGACCTGAGCTGAAATCAAGAGTCGGACACTTAACCAACTGAGCCATCCAGGTGCCCCATTCTGAATAATTTTTTTTTCTTTAAGATTTTTATTTATTTGATAGACAGAGATCACACAAGCAGGCAGAGAGTCAGGCAGAGAGGGGAGGGGAGAAGCAGGCTCCCTGACCTGACGAGCAGAGAGCCCGATGTGGGACTCGATCCCAGGACGCTGGGATCATGACCTGAGCCGAAGGCAGCGGCTTAGCCCACTGAGCCACCCAGGCGTCCCCTGAATAATTTTTTTTAAAAGGTATCAAATACCACCTCTTCTTGGCCTCAAGTCTACATCCTCCGCAGACACTGAACAAAGGTTTCTAATCCCAACCAAAGCTAGAAGGCAAGGAGGCACTGAACTCAGGTTTCTCCAGTCCCTACCACACTCACAGGTCTACACCCAACCCCCAAACCCAACTGACTTTGTGCTCCCAACACCTTCACTACATCCCTCCTCCATCCTTACCATCATCATCCTGCTTCAGACCCTTCCCTGTCTCTCAGAGACCAAGACAAAAGCCCATCTGTTGCCTTCAAAGCCATTCTCAAGATGCAGTCACTAGGAGCAATACTTCTAACGTCAGCCTGGCCACTTAAAACCCACTAGAGCAAGACCTCCCTCTTCTGTCTCCCCCCACCACACCCTGACCTGGCCATTTAAATGAGCGGCTCCCTCTGAATCTCCCTTTGCACACCCTTCTGGCATGGACATATCTTAGTTATCTCTGTAGCTACACATTCAGCATTGGGCTTGGCATCACTGACAGAAGTGCTATCCAGAAAAACAGCCTGTTCCTCCTAATAGAGAAAGAGAAAACCCTGCATGCAATCATCCTGTGTTAGACACATTCCAAGATACACAGACATACAAAGAAATATGATAATAAAGTAAGCATCAAGTGAGAGCCTGTCCTCTTTGCGGAGTACCTAGGAGAAAAGCTAAGCCACTGGCCCACCACTGACACTCAGCTGGGCCTCCCAATTTCCTGTCAGTGTGAGTCCTAATGGGGTGAAACACTTTCCTCTTCCTGGTGAGGAGGGAAAACAACACTTACCATCATCACTGATGCAATCCTGCAGCACAAGTGGGTGATGGCGGGGGAGCTTGCTTAAGGGCTGACGACGGCCCTTGGACTTCTTGTTCTCCTCCAGGGAAAACATGTATTCATCCGCCACCTGGGCAAAGCACAAGAAGAAATCAAACTGGTCTTGCCTCCACTTCGGGACATAGCAGAAGTTGGTCTTACAATGAAAGGCAAGGGAAAGGACAGGCACAGAGAGACACAAAGAAATATAAAGCCAAACAGAACACATCTGGCTTTGGAAAAACCAAAACGACAGTACCATGCAAACTAATCTAAACTAGGATTATGTAAACATTTTAGGGGAAATTTTGTGCCTCGCAAGTGTGGCTCCTATTCCTCTCAGAAGCAGCCTGAAACAAATGTACCAAAAATAAATGTACTCTACAGGAATGCCACGCCCCCTCCCTTAAGCTCACAGTCATGAGACTGCCATCTCCCAGAGCCCCAGAGAAATCAGGTGCCCCTTTTCTTGGCCCAGAAGGGCAGCAGCACCTGTCACAAAGAGCCAGGCAGCTAGGCCATTGGACTTGTAAAGCTAGAGGACATCCGAAGGGGTGAGGAACAGCTGATCCACTAAAGTAAAATAGGCCAGCCTCTCCTGATGGGCTGTCAAGCCCTAAGCTCTAGCTGATACTGTTCGTTCCTCAGTTAGTTTCCTGGTGGAAACAGGACAGACTGCACATCTAAAAGTCCAGCCTAGCTACAAAAGCAAAAGTCAATGTAATTAGCACTGTATTTAGATAATGGCAGAGCAAATGCAATTAGGTTTAGGATGTACAAGACAAGTCAGTAATACCACATGAATTTCTTTCCAATCAATGTATTTAAAACTTGGTCATCCTCTCAGAAAAAGCACTTGACAAAGTACAACACCCATTCATGATCAAAACCCTCAACAGAGTGAGTTTAGAGGGAACATACCTGAACACAATAAAGGCCATATATGAAAAATCCACAGCTAACATCCTCAATGGAAAAAAATAGAGCTTTTCCTCTAAGATCCGGAACAAGACAAGGATGTCCATCTCCTCACTTTATTCAACAATACTGGAAGTCCTAGCCACAGCAATCAGACAAGAAATAAAAGGCACCCAAACTGATAAGGAAGTAGTATAATTTTCACCACTTACAGATGACATGATACCATATATAGAAAACCCGAGACGCCACCAAAATACTGTTAGAACAGAAAGGAATTCAGTACAGTCACAGGATACAAAATCAACCTACAGAAATCTGCATTTCTATACACCAATAATGAAGCAGCAGAAAGAGAAATTAAGAAAACAATCCTCTTTACAATTACAACAAAATAATAAGATATCTAGAAATAAACTTAACCGAAGAAGTAGCAGACCTGTACCCTGAAAAACAGAAAACACTGATGAAAAAAAAAATAAAAAATTTTTTAAAACCCTGATGAAAAATAATTGAAGGCAACACAAAGAAATGGAAAGGCATTCATTCCATGCTCATGAACTGGAAGAACAAACACTGTTAAAATGTCTACACTACCCAAAGCAATCTACACAGTTAATGCAATCTCTATCAAAATACCAAGGGCATTTTTCACAAAACTAGAACAATCCTCACATTTGAATGGAACCACAAAAGACCCCTAATAGCTGAAACAATTTTGAAAAAGAAAAGCAAAGCTAGAGGCATCACAATTCCAGAGTTCAAGTTAAGTTACAAAAATGCTGTAATCAAAAGAATACGTTAATGGCATACAGACTCACAGATCAATGGCACAGAAAATCCAGAAATAAAGCCACAACTATATAGTCAACTAAGATTCAACTAATTAATAATATAAAAATATGCCACAGGTAAAAGACAGTCTCAACAAATGGTGTTGGGAAAACTGGACAGCTACAGGCAAAAGAATGAAACTGGACCACTTTCTTACATGAGACACAAAAATTAATTCAAAATGCATTAAAGACCTAAATGTGAGACCTGAAACCATAAAAATTCTAGAAAGGAGCACAGGCAGTAATTTCTGACATTAGCCACAACAATTTTTTTCTAGATAGGTCTCCTGAGGCAAGGGAAACAAAAGCAAAAATAACCAATTGGGACTACATCAAAATAAAAAGCTTCTGCACAGCAAAGAAAACAATCAACAAAACTAAAAGGCAGCCTACGGAAGCAGAGAAGACACTTGCAAAAAATATATCGGTAAAGGGTTAGTATACAAAATATATAAAGAACTCCTATAACTCAAATACCCAAAACCTAACAATAACCAAAACCAAATAATCCAATTAAAACTGAGCAGAAGACAGGAGAAGAGACATTTCTCTAAAGAAAACATCCAAATGGCCAACAGACACATGACAAGATGCTCAACATTACTCATCACTAGGGAAATACAGATCAAAACCATGACAAGGTATCACTTCACACTTGTCAGGATGGCAAAAATTAACACAAGAAACAAGTATTGATGAAGACGTGGAGAAAAAGGAACCCTTTTGCACTATTAATGGGAATGCAACTGGTGCAGGCACTGTAGAAAACAGTATGGCGGTTCTTAAAAAAAATAAAAACATTACCTGACAACCCGTAATCACACTACTGCGTATTTACCCAAAAAATATTTTAAAAATACTAATTCAGAGATCCCTAGACGCTCAGTCGAGTTAAACCAGGCTAAACCAACAATTTCTCAAGTGCACATCAAGAAGGCCCCTCGGGGGGCGCCTGGGTGGCTCAGTGGGTTAAAGCCTCTGCCTTCGGCTCAGGTCAGGCTTCCTGCTCATCAGGGAGCCTTCTTCTCCCTTGGCTCCCTGCTCATGCTCTTGGTATCTCTCTCAAATAAATAAAACCTTTAGAAAAGGAAAGGAAAGGAAAGAAAATAGAAAAGATATCCAGGGGCGCCTGGGTGGCTCAGTGGGTTAAAGCCGCTGCCTTCGGCTCGGGTCATGATCCCAGGGTCGTGGGATCGAGCCCCACATCGGGCTCTCTGCTCTGTGGACAGCCTGCTTTCTCCTCTGTCTCTCTCTGCCTACGTGATCTCTATCAAATGAATAAATAAAATCTTTAAAAAAAAAAAGAAAAAGAAAAGAAAAGAGATCCAGCCACAGAGAATACAGGAGGAATACAGAAAACAAGGAGGGGAATGCCACAGTGCCAAGGGATGCAGAAGAGCTGAGCAGGAAGGGGCCAAAGGACACAGCAACTGGGAGGTGTCATGGCTTTCTTGAGATAAGTTCCAGCAGACAGAAGTTAGGAACTAAGGAATGAATGCGTCCAAGACTCTTCTTGAGAAGATTAAGGGAGGAAATGAGATCATAAGAAATTCCATCCAATTGTATTTGAAAAAGGGAGCTACATATGATTTTTTTAAGATTTTTTTTTGAAGATTTTATTTATTTATTTAACAGAGATCACAAGTAGGCAGAGAGGCAGGCAGAGAGAGAGAGAGAGAGAGAGAGAGGGAG
>ML103334.1:31332-60772 GCA_003697995.1 Taxidea taxus jeffersonii
AGGCAGTATATCCAGGAGGGTGGGGGCAGGGGGCCGGGTGACGATACAGTGAAAAATGGTATTACCATTAGACTAAGAAGGCTAAAAATGCCAAGAAGGCCATACAGAAGGCTGCCTGGGTGGCTCAGCGGGTTAAGCCTCTGCCTTCGGCTCAGGTCAGATCTCTGGGTCCTGGGAGAGCCCCACATCAGGCTCTCTGCTGGGCGGAGAGCCTGCTTCCCCCCCTCCCCCTGCCTGCCCCTCTGCCTACTTGTGATCTCTGCCAAATAAATCAATAAAATCTTTAAAAAAAACAAAAAAGGGCCATACAGATATAAAAAAAGGAGCCAGGAAGGCCCTCATGGTCTTTGAGCAGGAATAAGAGGCACGTCAGACCTCCTTCTCCCAGCGTATCTCCATATGGAAGGTCTCCAGCTTTTCTCCCCAGCCCTTGGACCTTAATGAGCTTCACTGCATCGGGGTCTGCCTCTGGTGGAGGGAATGCCCTCAGGTCTGTGTCCTCCACACAGGAAAGGGAAGTGGAAAAGGTTCAGCCACTATGTGAGGCCTGCGTCCTCCACGGCTGCCTGGGGACTAGGTGGGTAACCGCTCTCACTGAGGTTAAATGAGCAGCAGAGCCATTAGGCCATAGGTTAAAAGTGACCCCCTTTAATCATTTTAACTGATAATGAAGTAACATTCCGAGCTCCATATGCCCGAGTCCTGCATCCATTCCTTTTATTTTTTTTTAAAGATTTTATTTATTTATTTGACAGAGATCACAAGCAGGCAGAGAGGCAGGCAGAGAGAGAGGAAGAAGCAGGCTCCCTGCGGAGCAGAGAGCCTGATGCAGGGCTCGATCCCACAACCCTGGGATCATGACCTGAGCCCAAGGCAGAGGCTTTAACCCACTGAGCCACCCAGGCACCCCTCTGCATCCATTCGTTAACTGGTTCCTAATTTGAGAGGAAAAAAGATGGTGTTACTTATTGGCTCCTCCCACCAAACACACACAGACAACTTGCCTCTGTGGTAAGATTAAGTTACCAATAACATACAGTCTAAACCATGTGGAGAAAGTATTTAACGTATAGTAACTCTCTGCTATCGTTAGCTGCTTCTGTGGTTGTGACTGGAACCAGAAGCAAGAAAGTCAGGGGGATGCTGCTCAAGGACAGTGTGACCTGCAGCATGACAGCAGGGTTAACCAGGACCGGAGAGCTTTGCAAAGAAGAAAGGATCTGATGTAGCATCAGGGACCATAAGGGGTTCTGGCGTCCAAGTTGGAAAGCCACCTCTTGTGGAAGCTGCCACAGGAGAGCAGACAGCAGCCACCAGAGGCAATGAGATGGAGGAAACACGGTCCTCAGCTCAGCAGCCTGCACCCGCCCAGACGGAAGGAGGGTGGAAAAGGAGATCTACAAAAACTGAGCCCTAAGACTGAGGGAAGGCAGAAAGGAAAGAAAAGGGACAAACCAACCACAACCATCCTCTACTTGGAAAACCCGAAGAACTTTAACACGGATTCGGGGTTAGTACCTCAGCCAAAAACAGAGAAAGCCAATAGGTCGAATGCTAACATCCGGAGACAATGAGTATACATGAGGCACTGGGGATGGTTCTCCATTTGCACAGACTTTCAAAACATCTCATAATAAAAACTTCTCAATGACCAATTTTTCAAAGGTAAAGGTAAGGAAAAGGGGAGCAACTAAAACTTTTCTGCACTGACTTCAACCCCACACCAGCCCCACTCAAGGCTACAACTTGACCCATAAGCTGTGAGGCTGGGGAGTAAGAACAGGTCACTTGGGTAGGCGTGAGTCTGCTTGCATTCAACAGGGCTCTGCTGTGTCCCACTCAGCTCCACAGAGAGCCTTTTTATACAGAACAGCTTTTGGTGACAGCATGTTCTAGAAGAAAGCCTGAACATTCACATTCATGGCTTTGGGAATTCATCCTGGTCTCTGAAAAGATGCTCTATCAATACTGTTGTACTGGGAGATGAAGAATATATTGGGGGGGGGGGCAGGGGAGGAGAGGGAGAACTTCCATGGGTGGCTACAAGGCAGTCAAGATTTTAAGGGAAAAAAAACCTTGAATTTTCAGGTACAAAAGGCCATCGCATCCCCACCCACAGATATCTGGGCTGCAACCACTGCCACTCTAACCCTCATGCCTCTAGAGCAGGTGGGGTCGGCAGGTGTGTCCAACAGCTGGAGATCTGCAACTGTCATTAAGACGCCTGGATTCTCTGGAACAGTCACATAGTAGCAAGAGAAAAGGAACTCCCAGCAAAGAACAAACGAAGTGAACCAGTGCCACCTGGCTTTCTGCTTGACAATGCAGACTGGAGGCCCATTCTGATGGTCTCTCCTGCCATCTTGGATGCCTGCAGCAAGCACCCCCAACCCCCCAGCAGACGCCCCATTCCACAGAATCCCAGCCAGGGAGCTTGTCCTCTGCAGCACTGCCCAGAGCCCTTACCTCTGCCAGCTCCCGCTCACTGATACTTCCAGTGGCGCCCCCCTTCTTCCTCGTGCAGGGCTCTCCCACGGTGACTCTGCCGTCCCCTTTGGCATAGCTGTGCACAGTGAGAACTCCGGACTGCCCTTGGGCTCGGCAGGACAGAGGCTCACTGGTTTCTGAATCAGAAGAAATAGAATCCCGAGAAGAACCAGAGCCCAGGCTAGAAGACGATCTCTTTTTCAAACCTGAGAGGACAAGGCGTCCCCCTAGAGAAGCAGGATTCACAGAAAGATCCAAGGCAGCTGCTTCTTGTTCCTCCTCTTCCTCCTCATCCTCCTCTTCTAGTTTGACGTTTTTAAGCTCTTCAAATTTGACTTCAGAGGAGTCAGAATAATCTGAAACACACACACATGTTGGCCAGAGCCAACTTCCCCATGCACATTTGAAGCCAATGAAAAACAAAGGGGCAAAGCACAGAGAAACACAGGTGGCAAGTACAGCGCAGCTTCCGATTTGGGCTCTGTCACCTGCAGGGTCACTGTGTGATCTGGGGCTGACTGTCCAGCCCACCGGGCCTCTAGGTTCATCCCGTGGAGTGTAGGCAGCCTATCACCTATCTCCAGGGTTCTGTGTCTACTATGGAGCAGAGTCTGGCACACAACAGACCCTCAGAAGTCACCTGCAGGAACCAAGGTCTGAACGCAGCAGGCCTGGTGACCCCAAGCTAGAGCATGTGCTGAACAGAGGCAACCGGACCCCAGGGCCCCGCTCCACAGTGCTGTCCAGCTGCCAGCAGGTGCACCAAGGCAGCCTCCGTACAGATCCGCCAAGCCTCACCCAAGGCTCGCGCGAGCACCCCCAACCAACACCCAAGCGGGTAGAGCGGCTGTCCACACCACTTCCTTCCTAAAATCCAAGTAGCCCCTCAAGCCCCCAGGAGAGCAAACTCTAATATGGCAGCCAGTCCCCACGCCATCTCATTCCTACTTCTCTAGCCTCATCTCCTGCTAGCACCCCTGTCTTCTACCCTTCCCGCCCCTGTATTCCAGTTACAGGAAATCACTACCAGCTCCCCAAATAGCTCATGTGGTTTCAGACCTCCATGCTGGCGCCCCTGCCTACTCCCCTTTGGGTGCCCCGACTCTCTGCCTGCCTGGAAAACTACAGCCTGTTGGGTTAGCATCATTTCCCCGACCTTCGGTGTCTCCTCAGCCCCTCACCAGGCAGAGGGAGGCAGCACGTCCCCTATCTTCCACCCAGCATGTCCCTCCCCAAAGGGCTCCTCACAGCCATTCTCATACTTTACTACCGCTCTCTGCCCACAGACCCATCTCCCCCCACACCTGTGACCCTGCACACAACATGGCATCTAACCCAGAACAGAGCCCAGCGATGCTGTGGGGAAAACATCACAGCCAACAGACCTGGGAAGGGAAGAGCATCCTCGACTTGCCGCACGGAGCTGTGGGTGGGCCTCACGGGAGCGAGGGCAGCCTGGCACTCCGCCACATCATACTGTCCGGAACTCAGCTCCTCCTTGGGGAAGAGCTCACTCTGACTCACCTCCTGCGGTATTTCAAGACAAACCCGGTGCCTCTTGGTCCCTATACGATGTTTGGCAAGGCTGTGAGGAAGACAGCACACTTCTGAAGGGCCCACAGTCACATCCACACACGTTCACCCATATCACACATGACCCAAAATGAGCAAATGGCCAGAGCCTGTCCACTGCGCCTCACACTTGAGTCCCACCTCTCGTCTGTGGGAGAGACGAGGGACTTCACCTCTCTGAGCCTGTTCCATCCAGTGGAAAACAGGAACATCCCCAGCCCCTCAGAGGTTGGATGTGAGGCTTATGAGGTACACGGAGCCCCTAGCGGAGCTCCTGGCCTACAGCAGCTACCCCGTAACTAATCCTCCTTTCTTCTCCGCGTAGCCCAAGGCAGAAGACAGACCCTCCCGCTCAGACACCTATGACACTGGCCAACCTCAATCCTGCCACCCCCCAGCCCCTGTGGGCCTCATTCCAGTCACAACATTCTCCTCTGTAAAAACTGCCTCATATGCCAGGGCGCCTGTACGGCTCAGTCAGTAGAGCATGCGACTCTTAATTTCAAGGTGGTGAGTTCGAGTTGGGCATAGAGCCTACTTAAGACAATGAATTAAAAAAAAAAAAAAAGGTCTCGGGTGGCAATGAGAAAATGACTTTTCTGGCTCAGAGGGAGCCACATTCTCTTTGTATGTGACCTTCGCTCCAGCCAATTACAGGCCCACATACAGATGTGGTTATTCCTGGGTGACAGCCGTAAGGAAGAGCCTGGATGCCCTTGCTCTGAGGATTCTGGAGCCTTTACCAAGAAGAAAATTCCCTCAGCTGTAGCCCAAACACCCCACTTAGAAACAGCCTCTCGACAGGTTATGGAAGCTGCCCAAGCACCTCTCCCTCAAACAGCTGGGCCCCGAGGGCTGCTGGGTTACCTTCTCTTTAAGTCACCCTCCTCTCCATCCTCAAGCCCTTCCATGTCATCTTCCTCCGAACACTCCTCGTTTCTGGCTCTTGGGGGCAGTTCACTCTCCTTAAGGAACTCAGCAGCTTCTGGCGTGGGCAGAGTATGGTCGATAACTGTGCTGTCCTTCCCAGCTTTCCAAAGCTTGTACCTTTCTGGCTGGAACTTCCTCACAAACACGTCCATGGAGATCTTCACCATGTCCTTCCTACAGGAGCACTGTCCCAGGGAATCAGGAGAGCCCCAGTCAGCATGCTTTAACAGCTTCCCCACGACCCCCGTAACCCATCTCCTTCCCCCAAGTGAAAGAAAGATACAAGCCCATTTAAAGCCAAACTGCTGGCACTCACAGCTGAGGGCAGACTGGCCTTGCAGAACCTTCAAGCATTGGGGGGAAGCAGGGAAAGATCAGGCAGGAATGAGCGGCGCTGGGGTGTGCCCACCCAGGCCCTTTGCCAGGCTGCACAGAAAAACACCTCAACGAAGCTCCGCACTCACACCCGGGAAGGTGGACACCCGCCTCTGTCTGCGCTCTAGCCCAGCAAGGCCCACAGGAGCGGGTGCACCCAGCCAGATGTCCAGCCCTGCCTGCTTCCCTAACCTGAAGAACTCCTCAGAGAAAACCCACAGTGGCCAAAACAAGAAGCACCAGTGTATGCGGGTGTGGTTTTCAAGCTCAATGGATGTAAGCATGGAAACCTCACTTGAGGTGCCCCAAACCTGAACTTTTTACAATTCTAGACGAACACAATATGGGGGCACTCTGCCCATTCCTGTCACTCTGTTTCTGAATTCCAGCAGTTCAAAGAACATTCTAATTGCCAGCCAGTGTAGCTAACGAGAATTTGCTCACCAGACATTTTCGGGCACGGTGTTACAGAAAGAAACCAGACAGACTTACCAGCACCGCTTGCTTGCCATATTCAATCCACCGCCGGGTAGCAAAATTGGTAGACTCCGCACAGTTGAAGCCATGGTTAAAGCCGGCGTGGTAACCATAAGGGAAAGTGATCATGAATTCTCCAGCTTCTTGGGTGACCTGAATAAGAGCGGACTTGAAGCAGCTGCAGCAAATGGCTCAAGTCTACCCAGCAGGATGTCTGAGCTCCAGCACTGCGAGCTTCGCTGAGTAACCCAGGGAAAGTCCGAGAACTACCGGGGGTCTTTGTCAAATGCAAAGCCCTATCATATCCAACCCCATCACTGTAAGCGACCATTCCTCCAAATCAACAGTGTTCAGGGGGACCGGACTCTGCTCGGGCACTGGGAAGCTGCAGTACCTCCACCTTTAATATCCTCGGATCAAAGTACTGCTACATAGGTTAGCTCTGGCCCACGCCTACAGAAGGACAAACTAGATTAACACCCCTTGGTGAAACAGACCAAAAAGAGTAAGACAAAAGACTTCTGTATGTAAAATCAGCTCACCTTGTCAAAAGGAATTCCGTATTTCTTCAGCATTAAAGGGGAAATCAAGGTCATCTTATGGCGGAGAAAAGCCTCGCAGCTTTGAGCACTTCCAGGGAAAAAACCTGTTGCATGGAACACGGGCCTGAGTTAAGACACTGCTCCACGCCAGCTCTTCAACCCAGGAGGTGCCGCACACTTGGGCATCTCATCCAGATGAGGAGGATAAAATCACAGATCCTTCTAGCTTCAGGCCAATCCTAAGATTCTACAGTGAGCCCCTAGGCTCTCTCCCATGCAAGCTGTTATGTGGGTAATCAAATTCTGTTTGGTCACCCAAACTGCCCTGTTCTTATAAAAAGCCTTCAAACTGTTTAGGACCTTCCTCTGTTAACCTGAATCTCTCAATCTTTCATTAGTAACACATCCACAACACATACCACAGAAACTCTCCAGAAACAGGCTCTCTGGAGGTACAAATCTATTAAAGTCCACTTAAAAGAACCAAAGCACAAAAACTGAATTTTCACATTTGGGTTTCTGACAGCAGAACGAGACCCAATATGCATGGTACACAATCTCTGGTCAAATAAACCCATGCCTGATAAAACTGAGGCAAAGACTAGGAATTACTTACTTAGCAGTCAAAAAAAAAAAAAAAAAAAGAGAGAGAGAGAATTACTTAGTCCCCTCCCAGGACAAATGGAGAAAGTTTCCGACTTTAATTGCTCTGCTGGGGTAACCAATCTGGCAATCCAGAAAGGACACAGAAGCATCTGACCACAGAGAATGGACATTTTAGAACAATGAGCACAGCACACAGGGCTGTCTGACCCAGCACAGGGAGGAGACACAGTACCTTTGGCAAGGCGCTCCAACCGCTTTCCATGCTCAGGGGGAACAGAGTACCTGCAATCACAGAGAAGCATCAGACGCTGAGCAGAGGACACTACAGGAGCTAAGGAACTCTTTCCCATTCTCAAAACAGCTCGAAATACCAGATTTTTCAACTTCCCAACCACAAAGACTGGAAAGGAGTCTGGAGAAATGATTTATTAGACTACTGGGGGAGAGGAGGGAGGAGCCCACAAATAAGTACGAGTACGAGTGAATTTGTTTCTCTTACGTTCTTTCATTTACCAAGGTAAGAGTCAGAATTTATGGTATGTAATCAGCGTTCCTCTCCTTTATAATGTTCAAGAAATAAAAATTTGGGGGGCACTTGGGTGGCTCAGTCATTAAGTGTCTGCCTTTGGCTCAGGTCATGATCTCAGAGTCCTGGGATCGAGCCCACCATCGGACTCCCTGCTTGGCAGGAAGCCTGCTTCTCCCTCTCACCCTCCCCCTGCTTGTATTCCCTCTCTCGCTCTCTGTCAAATAAATAGATAAAATATTTTTTAAAAAATTTTTTTTTCTTTAAAAGAATAGCATTAAGTGTTCTGACACAGTCTAAAAAGACCTAACTGAAATAGGATAGAGGAGGAATGGAAAACAAGGTGAAAATGGGATTTGATACCATAGACCAGGCCTCACAGATGCTGCTGAGCCCATTTTTCTCTTCATCTCCATAACAACTACACTGACTACGGAATAATTAATTACTCCTCCACCCTGCAGGGTAGTGAGATGCCACAGAAATTGTTCTTCATTAAACAACAACAACAACAGGGGCGCCTGGGTGGCTCAGTGGGTTAAAGCCTCTGCCTTCGGCTCAGGTCATGATCCCAGGGTCCTGGGATTGAGCCCCACATCGGGCTCTCTGCTCAGCAGAGAGCCTGCTTCTCTTCCTCTCTCTCTGCCTGCCTGCCTACTTGTGATCTCTGTCAAATAAATAAATAAAATCTTAAAACAAAACAACAACAACAACACAACTGACTGAGCCACCCAGGTGCCCCTATTAAAAAGAGAGAGGGCGCCTGGGTGGCTCAGTCGTTAAGCCTCTGCCTTCGGCTCAGGTCATGATCCCAGGGTCCTGGGATAGAGCCCTGCATCGGGCTCCCTGCTCAGCGGGAAGCCTGCTTCTCCTTCTCCCAATCCCCCCGCTTGTGTTCCTCTCTTGCTGTCTCTCTCTCTGTCAAATAAATAAATAAAGAAACCACGTAACCACTTAAAATTTTTGCAAAACTGTTAAAACTTTATATTCTGAAACGCACAGTAAGTCTACTTTAACCCTTATAATTGACTCTAAAGATTATTCCCCAACAGAAATTTCTCATCCCAAATAATTTCATTATGAAACAGATGGGGAGTAGCAGAAAATGCTGGTCATCCAAAGGACCTTGGGTCCATCAGGCAACCTTGCCCAGAAGTCTCTGGAGGTCCCTCTTCCAATGACCTAAAGGGCACGTGTAATAACTAGAAAATCTTCTCTCTACAGAATAATGAAAATCCAACCTCAGGGAATTTAGGACTAAAAAGGCAAAAGACACAAAAGCAACATGTACAGATTCTAGAAGTCTAGCCATCTAAGAAAGGAAATGCGACAGCAGTTAGGGGGTGAACAGAGGCTCAGAAGGTTGCCCCCACCAAGATTAGAAACTGGTAAGCATCTGAAAAAAGAAAGGAAAACCTCTGAGAAAAGAGGTGGCTAAACATGCTGGCAAAGGAAAGAAAGATGCAGTCTGCGTAACTCCCTGTGACCTGCCCCATGGTGTCCCTGCCGGCCTCCTCGCTCTTCCTTCCTTACACGCGGCACCCGCACCACAATGGACTTCCTCTAGTTCATGAAGACATCGTGCTCTCTCTCAACTTAGGCTCCCTGCATGTGTTGTTCTGACCACCTGGACACACTCTCCTCAGTCTTCCCTGCCCCAAATCCGCCATCTTCCCAGTCAGCTAGGCCTCCTCGTGTTAGGGCTCAGCTTCGCTATCACCTCTCCCAGGGAAGCCTTCTCCAATACCCACACCATGTTCACGTACCCTTCCTATGCAGACCTAGAGTGCCCGTCAGAACTTCTTTCACAGCGTATTACTATTTCCTCACACGTTCAGTCTCCTATCTGGGAGGATGGATGCCTCATCTGTTTTGGTCACTGCTGTCCAACAAAGCACCTTCACTAAAATGCTGGGACTGAGAGATGGGTCAGCACAGGGAGAGAGGGGAGAAGAGATCTTTGTCTCCCCAACTAGACTGAGAACATCCTGGAGAGCAGGAAGCATATGCTAAGAAGCCTTGCATCCCTTCTCAGGGTTAAGCACACAGTGCTGCTCACCAAATATTTTTTCCATGAGGAAAAAAAAGCTTTCTGTCACCTGAAGGAGTGCCTCCAGTCTTAGAAGCCTGCCTCTAAGAAATGCCTCAGTCCTGTTCAGAAAAATAAATCACAGTGGGAGAGCCTGGAAAAGCCTCAGTGGCTCTCAGTAACTCAGCCAACTTAGCTTTTCACAAAGGGATATTAAACGCCCTGCCCCTTAGAGCCCTGCTCTTCACAGACCGGTGTGAGCGCCAGACTCCAACAGCACCCCCTGGCTGAAACACCTGGTGACAATGTCAAATGCCAGTCCCAGGCCAGGCCTCCTGAAGCAGAATCTGTATTTTAACCAGATCCCGAGGTACCATGTAGGCACACAAGAGCTGAGAGGCCTGTGGTGGCCCAAAAAGCCCCAGAGCCGAGAGCAGCCCAGCTTTACCAGGACTTTGGCTCTCCGAAGTGCAAGTAGTTGATGCTGTAGAGGTCCATGTCTTCGGTGTGCCAGGCAAAGGAGGTCTTCCACATGCCAAAGTACAGGTACGGGGTGTTCACACCCTCAATGGTGATCCCACTCTCCTTCTCCACCAGGTCCAGTATTGTTTTCAGTCGGCCGATATTCCACTCATCAACGTGCTGCAAAGAAAATCACAGTTGAGGGCAATTATAGTAAATATAAACTAAGGCTCTTAACCTACAAATCACAGAAGAGGTCATGGGTGACCTGTCACCTCTAATGAAAGATGTGGAATAATGTGGAAACAGCCTCAACCCCAAAACCACAGCCCCCCTCACTCACTCTTCACAGCCACGGCTGGTACGGACGCCATAAGACCTCCAAAGGCCAAAAATACTACTTGGTAAAGGAAACCAGGACATGAAAGATGAATCAGGAGGGAACAGCCAGCCTCCTGTTCTTAACCCCAGGAGGAAGAGTTTGATCTGAAGCTAAAGAAACTTACATCAAAATATGAAAGAACTCTTATGCTACCAAAAATACAACGTGGTAATTAACTATCCCAATTTCTGACTCTTTAACCCCAATTTCTACTGGGGAGTGTCTTCAGTAAAAAGTCTACAGTGCCATCCAAATCCTTTTCTTAAACTGTAACTGTCTGCTAGGAGCCCACCTCTCATAAATCCCTTCTGGATTATCATGCCTGGCTTTTGTACCTCGCCATCCCAAACCTTTGTATCATCTGCCGCCATTTACATCTGAAAATTTCACTTTCCATCACTCAAAAAATTGCCATCAAAAAATTTGAGATCTATTTAAATCCCTTCCTTCCAATAATTTACAAAAATATTAAGCGGTAATCCCTAAAACACACTACAGACTTTTTAATCATCCAAAAACCATCCCAAATATTCCTTCCTTAGAATGTTATCTAAGGCTGTTCTTTATACCAAAAAACACTACACCCCAATCCAATGCATTTTGTTATAATAGCTTCTGCTAAAGAATCTTGTTTGGGGGGTCCCTGGGTGGCTCAGTCGTTAAGCGTCTGCCTTTGGCTTAGGTCATGACCCCGGGGTCCTGGGATCCAGCCCCAAATCAGGCTCCCAGCTTAGATTTCGTGGTCAGAGGGAGGCCTGCTTTTCCCTCTCACTCCCCCTGCTTGTATTCCCTCTCTCGCTCTCTCTGTGTCAAATAAATAAATAAAATCTTAAAAAAAAAAAAAAAAGAATCTTGTTTGAGGGTTCTGAAAATCTAAATATGTTTCTCTTCTTAAATATCCACCCCTTTCACTACATTAGTCAGTGATCTTTTTTCTGTGGGAACCACATTGCCTCTCCCCCAACGTTTTTATTAACTGTGATCCCACCCTTTCAAGAACTCATCAGCTACCACCCACAGACTATTCTAACAGCCCTTGCAAAGAACACCCCATCAACCAATTCATATGTAGATTGGGAGAAATAAAATTCAGTCACATGCAAAAATACCCACAATTAAGTAAGCACAGCCCATCAGCCCTTGGATGGTTCCTTTGCAAAGCCACTCATTCAGCAAGCAGCTTTTAGGTGCCTACTATGTGCTGGGCAGATAAAAATGGTATTAAATTGGGGCGCCTGGGTGGCTCAGTTGGTTGAGTGACTACCTTTGGCTCAGGTCACGATGCTGGAGTCCCAGGATGGAGTCCCGCATCGGGATCCCTGCTCGGCAGAGAGTATGCTTCTTCCTTTCTCTCTCCCCTCTCATGCTCTCTCTCTCCCTCTCTCTCTCTCTCAAGCAAAGTCTTTAAAAAAAATTTTTTTTAATGGTATTAAATCACAAAACCGCTGCTGTTTCCAGTGAGTCTCACCTTTTCATAGAGAGTGCCATTCACATCTGCACCATAGATTGGGGGATTGAACGTGAGATTTTTCCAGTATTTCCGTTCAAGCTCTTCAAACTCACTATAGCGTGGGGTACAGTACCTTTCAAAAGTAAACAAAGTATTAACCACTTACCAGGACTAAATTCTTTAGGCATTATGAACAGCACAAGGCACAATCCCCTGTTCTGGGGACAAGATACTTCAGATGACACTTCCAGCACTCTATGCAGTGGCTAACTCAACAAATAATCACACCTAAAAACAAAGTATTGTTTATTGTTTTCTTAAAAAGTATTTTGGGTGCCTGGATGGCTCAGTCAGTTGGGCCTCTGCCTTCAGCTCAGGTCATGATCCCAGGGCCCTGGGATAAAGCCCAGAATCAGGCTCTCTGCTCCTCAGGGAGTCTGCCTCTCCCTCTGCCTGCTGTTCCCCCTGCCTGTGTGTGTGCACGTGCACATGTGCGTGCACGCGCTCTCTTTCTCTCTCCCGCTCTGTGTCAAATAAATAAAAACAAATAAAATCTTAAAAAAAAAGATGCTTTGAAAAAAAGGAAAAAGTATATTTTTACATATGTACTCACACACGTAACTGTCTGTATGTATGTCTCTATGAAAGCATTAAATATGTCTATTCTTTAGCTCAATTATCACCTACTAAGAATTTACTCCAAAAAAACTTAAAAATTTAAACCACTCAAAAATTATTACACAGCAATTTAACAAAGAATAACGTGTAAATCGGATAGATATCTGAAAACGCACATGTAACTCAAATGGCAAAAAAAATATTATGAATGGATAGAGTGGAAGTGACAATCCAAAACAGACTGTGGGGGGAGACAATGGAATGAATGGGAAAAAATCTTAAAGTATGGCCTTACAATTTAATGTCAACCTATTTGAATAATGAAGTTTAGGACTCTTTTTTTTTTTTAAAGATTTTATTTATTTATTTGACAGACAGAGATCACAAGTAGGCAGAGAGGCAGGCAGAGAGAGAGGAGGAAGCAGGCCCCATGCAGAGCAAAGAGCCCGATGCGGGGCTCAATCCCAGGACCCTGGGATCATGACCTGAGCCGAAGACAGAGGCTTTAACCCACTGAGCCACCCAGGTGCCCCTGAAGTTTAGGACTCTTAAATGCCCTTTAAAATATAAGTAACTCTTCCACCTCCAACTAATCTGCTTTATAAATTCAGACTCTTACCTGCTGGGTTTCTTAAAGCTGGCTGACTATGCACATAGAAACCAAGGGTAAGGATCTGCTGCACTTCAGATGAAGGGGAAAGACACAGGACTTGCTAATTGAAAAAGAGGCATCCTGAAATAAAAGGCCTCCCATATCTTGACAGGAGAAACCAGACACAAGAGACTGAGGCCTCTGGCGGAGCCCCATGAGCCAGAAGGCAGGTGAGCCGGCCCCAGCACACAGCTAAAAACCAGACATAAAGGATGGCACGGCCTTTCATCTGCAGAGTTCATCATACTTCTTCAACATGCTCTTACATAAATTCACTCTTTAGATAGCAGGTTGGTCAGGGATACAGATGTTCAAAGAGTTAAGCTGTCAACAGAACTAGAAAACCACATTTTGAATTGTGATAAGTCAAAGGAAAAGGTGGCAAAGCACAGAAACAGAACAAGATCCGCTGTGAGAGAGTGCGACTGTAAAGCCACAAAGCAGTGCCCTTGGAAGTGTGAGGACTGCCAAGACACACATCCAGCTCTGGGCTCGTTCACAGCAAAGACACAATCTAACATATCTGACTGGCTGAAATCAAGACGTGTACAGATCAAAAGGGCACAGAAAAAAAAGCAAGAAAAAGGGAAGAAATCTCTTGTGGACCCTCAAAATTAAGGAGTGACATGGGAAGGGAGGAAGTCCCAAGAAAGAGGATTAAGAAGGAGCAGTCAAGAGCTCAAGAGGAAACCACAAATCATTTTCTACAAATCTGAGACTGAATGAAAGCTAAATATGCAAAACAGAGAAGAAACCAGGGAAAACAGAGGGCCTACACAAAGGCATGACTACAAGAAATAAGGATGTACGGATGATGAACGGAGGCAAAGAAAAATAATAACCAGCATGGCAGTTTATTCACACTTTGTTATGTCCAAATGGAAAGGAGACAGCGGCTGGACAGGTGGTGAGGAGTCTGAGCACGATAAAAGACAGAAGGACCCAGAAGGAGGAGAAGAAACTACAAGGGCCACCTTTCGATAAGCAGGTGTTATCAACACACCTGGCAAAAACTCCTTTTGAACCAACTCCCAACTTTCTCTTTTGCAACTCTGCAACTTACCAAGGTCAGAGAATGATTCCACTTCTGAGGGAAGAACAGTGGGATTACTTTAGCTAAGAATATGGATGCATTTAGAATGTGACACAGTACGGAGAATAGTAAGGACGCTTCCATAGAAAGAGCAGAAGGGGAGACAGAGCTAGGGCTGAGGACAGCGCCCTTCAGCAGCAGCAGGGTTAGGAGGCAGATATGAGGATGAGACGTTAACTCCCAGACCCTATGACGAGTAGGAAGGGATAGGTTTTAACTCACTTATCACTATTGGCTATCTTGCGGAACTCACGAACAGTCATGGCTTTCTTCTGTATGTTGTACTGAGTGAAGAGGCCAGACTGTCCCGTCACCAGCTGCTGGATGGGGGCAGGAATGACCAGATCATCAATATCATCATAGGATGCTCGTGGCTTCCACTCCTTTGGAGGAACGACCTGTAGGGAACACAAGAAACAAAAGGATCAGAAAGCTGGCAAGCTGGTCACAGTCCAGGATGTGGGTGGGCTGCTATCCAACCAGCTGATTTTACTATAAAGCGACTCTGATTTAACATAGCAAGTCACATGGTTGTGCTAGCCCTGATCTAGTTTGACCACCAACTAGCTGCCTCATTGCAATGCCCAAAGATAAGTAATACTCATTCTCAGCTCAGTATCTTATCTGGACACCAAGACAGGAAGCTGAAGAGTTGATTCTCTCTTACTCTAACAGAAAGTGCACAGGAAGAACCAACCTGCTCTCAGGCTGCTGGATGAGACTGAAATGAGAACAAGAGAAGGTGGAAGGTCTAAGACCTCAGTGACAGGTAAAACCACTAAATCACCCATCTCCACCATGTGGATGGAAACAGCACAGCACCAGGCCATGGGATACTGGCTCTTTACTTCCCTTTAGAGAGGCCAAGCAGCTCTCCTCCTACCTGAAAGATGCTTCAAACGTTAACAAAAGGAATTAACTTGCACATAGGACAGTATATACTGAGCATCCTGACTGGCTTTCATTCCCCATTTAGGAAAAATTTCTGCTGCCCTGTCACAAAACCCATGTAGAATCACCCCACCCACCCTCACCTTGGCCAGCCCAGCCCGATGAGCTCCTTGGGACTCAATGTAGGCCATGTATCGACTGAAGTTCCGGAACTCCTCCATGGTTGGGTAAAAGGTCATTATCCGAGCACTGGGATTCAGAGCTTCAGATTCAGAAGCCATCTTCCCTCCTTTCTGAGGTCACTTTGGTCAGACAGGAACCTGAAGAAACACATTAAGAACATAAAATGTAATTAGAATTAAATGCTGGGAATGTCAGGGGGGATGGGTAAATGAGAAATGAGTATTAAGGAGGCAGCGCACTTGTTGTGAACACTGGGTGTTGTAAATAAGTGATGAATCACTAAATTCTACACCTGAAACTAATATTACACTCTATGTTAGCTGACTGGAATTTAAGTAAAACTTGAGAAAGAAAGAAAAAAATGCTGGGAATGTCAGCGCTGAAACAGTAAAAGGTGTAGAAATCCTGAAGAAGCATTAAGACCTCGCAGCTGGAATCTGCCTCTAGGTAGGTTATTTAAGTAAACAAGAATACAAATAGAAAAGGCTCTGCTTAAGAGAATCCAATGTATTGGGGCACCTAGGTGGCTCAGTCGTTAAGCATCTGCCTTCAGCTCAGGTCATGATCCCAGGCTAGGATCCAGCCCCATATGGGGCTCCCTGCTTGGCAGGAAGCCTGATTCTCCCTCTCCCACTCCCCCTGCTTGTGTTGTTCCCTCTCTGGCTGTGGTTCTGTGTGTCAAATGAGTAAATAAAATCTTTAAAAAAAAAAAAAAAAGAAAAGAAAGAAAGAAAAGAATTCAATGTATCAAAATTGTATGTAATCAAATCTCATTTAAATGGAGACACTGTTTCAGCTACAATTTGTTACTAAATTGTTGGTCCCATTTAACAATTCTACAGCTGCCCTGCCCCTCTTTCACTCATATCTTTTCAAATTCCTCCCTAGTCACCTCTGATAATTGCTTGGGGGGGGTGTGCTAAACAATGTATTACAACCAGATTTTTTAAAAAACGGGGGTGGGGGGGCACCTGGGTTGCTCAGTCGTTAAGCGTCTGCCTTCATGATCATGATCCCAGGGTCCTGGCACTGAGCTCCATGTCATTGGGCTCCCTACTCTGTGGGAAGCCTGTTCCTCCCTCTCCCACTCCCCCTGCTTGTGTTCCCTCTCTAGCTGTGTCTATGTCAAATAGATAAATAAAATCTTTAAAAACAACAACCACCACCACCTTGGGCTCCCTTTTAGGGCACAACTTTAAAATAGGATTCTAGATTCCTAAGGAAAGTTACTTGGTTACAAGATTACAAAGCTTAAGAGTTAAAAAAGTACTCTGATGCTAATATTTCAAACCCTATACTGAAACTGTTCTACCTAAACCAAAATGTCATTTCAGCAGTACCACAGGAGGTCAAGCTAGAGACTAGTTCAACTGCACCATACTTAGAATTCAAAGGACAAAATTTAAATGGGCAATAAACTGGCAATACAGGGCAAACTTCAAACTGATTGGAAAAGGTGAAATACTGTTTCTAGAAGAGGCCAGCAACTAAGTGGGTGCATCCCAGTGCCTTGTAACACAATACACTATTCCAACCGGGTAAGAACCAAGCACACCAGCTGAAAGGAGCCACTTTAGAAGCAAAAACTTCTCCCTCAACTCCCCGTATCTGGACTCCAAACTCATGGCAGTTCAGCTCCAAGAGTTCCCCTGAGAGCTCAGAAGGGAAGCAACTGCCTCCAGCAACTGCCTCCAACCTACCAGCAACCTACTAACAGACTAGGAAGACAGCATGGCACAGAACTATCTAAGGAAGGAGAGAAGACAAGGCTCACTACCCACATCTCTCAAGCTTCCATTTCACCAATAACAAATTAGTATGTTCTTGGCCAGGAGCTTTTCGTGCACCTCACAAAAACTTTACATGGGAGGTATATGACTATCCCCGTTTTACATAGCAGGTCATCTCCCCACCGTCCTGCAATGCACTCCCAGTGCTTCTGCCATTACCCTACGCTGCCTACATCATAATTTCCATCTATATTAAGCCCTTTACAAGGGAAGATCCAAGTGTGGAGGAACCTCAAGTTTAACCAATTTCGAAGACCCTCTTTTTTAAAAACACAAAGTATCTTACTTCAGCCAATTTTACAAAAACATATAATCATTTGAACAGGGTGTTAGGCCCCATCACCCGGGCCTGCCTCTGGTCTTAGTCATCTTTGTATGCCTAGAACCCAGAACAATGCACAGCACAGAGCAGACGCTCGGGAACTGTTGAATAACTGATTTCCTCGCCCCCACTTCAGTTGCTCATTGCCTTTTTTCAACCCTAGGATTCCCTTCCCCCATCCTATTCCCTGGGGAAAGCTCCTGTTCCCTGACTCCTTCATTTCCCACATTCAGCAACAAAGCCTAGTGGTCGAAGAGCACCGGCTCCGGAATCAAAACAACTCTGAATTCAGATCCGGTCTCTGCCATTTATTAGCTGTGTGACCTTGGCTGTGTGAGTTGCTCGAGTCTCAGTTTCCCCACCTGTAAAATGGGGATCCCAACCTCCTGGCCCAGCAGGGTTGCTGTGATTAACTCAGATGATGCAAGCGAAACGCTAAGCACTAGGCCCGGTACTTAGTAACTCAATAAAGGTCGCTGTTGCTAACAACCTCCTCCAACTCCCGCCCCCTCCCCTCGCAGCTGCCCCCGCGGGTACCACTCCCAAGGCAGCCCCCCGCTCCCAAGGTCCCCGAACCTCACCGCGTAGAGGGACAGCCCCTCCCGGCCCCGCCGCCTAGGCGAGGGAGGCCCGGCCGCAGGAAGAAGAAAATAAGGCCCAGTACACCCGCCTCCCTTCCCGATGTGCATTGGCCATAAGAGATTAGAAAGGACCAATCTCAGGACCCATTTTAGAAGCTCCTGTTCCCATTGGCCAAGAACCATGCCTATCACTCTCCGCTGATGGCAAACCCCCTTCCCCTCCCCCATCGGAGCTCACGGTCACGGCCACAGCAGCAACAAACCTAAAGGATTCCAAAACGGCACCGACCTTACCTAAAGCCCACTGCCCCGGCAGGGCTAAGGCTTGGCTTCTGCTGTCGCCGCTAGCCGTACCTACCGCTTTTCCAGCCGGCGGAGGACGAAGCTCCGCCCCCTCTAGAAAGTCGGTCCTAGCGCAGCCGCACAGCGTCAACCAATCTAAGTGCCGCTATCACTCCTCAAACAGCCAATGAGCACGCGCTGCAGTGGCCCAAAAGTCCGGGCATAGCAATCTGCTCAGCCTATGAGCGCCGTGTCGGGCTGTTGCCAGGAGGAAACGCTGTACCGCTCGGGACTGCGGCCACTGAGCATCTTGGCTGAATCGCGGGGCTGGCCAATCATAGGACGGCTTCTGGCCGCCCATAGCTAATCAGCATTGAAAGAGGCGAGCGCTTAGAAATGGGATGGTCCGCCGGGGTAGGGACAGTGAGATTATTGCAGGATGTTACTAATGAAAGGGTGGGGCAGGGTCTTTGTAGAGTGAGTAGGACCCTTGCCTAAGGTGGACGTGCGCTGGAGCCCTTAGGGGCAGCTTCCGAGATCAAGCAGTTTCTGATAAGGTGACCAACTTGTCCCGTTTTGCCCGAGATTGCCTTGGTTTTGAAAACTGAAAGTCCCGTATCGTGGGAAACCTCTCACTCGCAGGCAAGATGAGACGTTTCCTGAAAGGAGCAGTTCCTGAAGGGGAAGGAGCTCTGGGGGAGGGGAGATATCCTTAGGGTCATTAAAAAGCAGTTCTTCAATGAGCGGGGATTTGGGGGTCATTAGGAGCAACTCTTGGGGCGGGGGAGAAGATCCTGGGAGTCATTAGACGTACTTCTGGAGAGTTGAGGGGGTACCTAGAAGTCATTAGGAACTGTTCCTAAGGGGCACTGAGTCGCTCTAAAGAGCTCCCAGATTATGAGGGATGATGGGCGAGGAAGCCTACAGGACGCTCTGAGAGGTTCGGCAGAAAAGTGGAATTCTCACAACCAGAATCATTTAAAAATGTCCAAAATTACCCTTGCTACAGCCTGCCTTATGAGCTCCACTCACCGGGGCATGGATACAGTTGCTAGTACTGCTGTGACTACCAACTACTCTGTGAATTTGATCTTGCTACATTTCCCACTACTGCCAAAGAGGATTTTCCAAGATCTCTGCTACTTTGTATCACAAGCTTCCAGTTGGTGTGTGCACATGATAGTTGAAGCCTAGGTCAGGCTCTCTTGACATTTTCCCATTTCCCTGATCAGTTTATCTTAGTCACCTTTTAAAGCTCATCTTTCGGGGTGCCTGGGTGACTCAGTGGGTTGGGGCCTCTGCCTTTGGCTCCGGTCATGATCCCAGGGTCCTGGGATTGAGCTCCACGTCGGGCTCTCTGCTCGGTGGGGAGCCTGCTTCCCCCCCTCTCTCTCTGCCTGCCTCTCTGCCTACTTGTGATCTCTGTCAAATAAATGAATAAAATCTTAAAAAAAAAAAAAAAGCTCATCTTTCCTATCCCACCCCTTAATTCATAGCAAAATTAATCATGGTGAAAAAAGCCAAAGATGGGATTACCTTGGGATGTGGAACAGAGAATGATGGGGGAGAAGCCTAAAGAATGCTTCTGGGGTGTTTGAGTATTAATAATGGGGGGGAGTTTGCTTGTTTTGTTTCTTTTAGTAATTTTTTAAAGATTATTAATTTAATTGTTAGAGACACAAAGAGAGAGGGAGCACAAGCGAGGAGAGTGGGAGAGGGAGAAGCAGGCTTCCTGCTGAGCAGGGAGGCCCACAGGGTCCCAGGACCCTGGGATCATGACCTGAGTCAAAGGCAGACACTTAACTACTGAGCCACCCAGGCACCCATTTTACTAGTGTTCTGTTTCTTGATCTGGATGGTGGTTATTACACTGGTGTGTTCACATTTAAAATTTTCAATGAACTATATACTTAGAAGTTGTCCATAACATTCAATGTACATGATACCTTAATTTTCTAAAAGATTGATTTGTTTATTCTGGGGGGAGTGAGTGAGAGTCCCAAGCAGACTCCACACTGAATGCAGAGCCTAACTTAGGGCTTGATCCCACACCCTTGAGATCATGACCCGAGCTGGAACAAAGAGTCAGATGTGTAACCGACAGAGCCACCCAGGTGCCCCATGATACCTTATTTTTTTAAATCACAAAATTAAGGGACTCCTGGGTGGTTCAGTCAATAGGCATCTACCTTCAGCTAGGGTCATGGTCCCGGGGTCCTGGGATCAAGACCCACTTCGGGCTCCCTGCTTGTCGGGGAGCCTGCTTCTCCCTCACCCCCTGCCTGCTGCTCTCCCTACTTGCTTGCCCTCTCTCTATCAAATAAATAAATAAAATCTTTTTTAAAAATTACAAAAATTGGGGCGCCTGGGTGGCTCAGTGGGTTAAAGCCTCTGCCTTAGGCTCAGGTCATGATCTCAGGGTCCTCGGATCGAGCCCCGCATCAGGCTCTCTGCTCGGCAGGGAGCCTGCTTCCCCCCCTCTGCCTGCCTCTCTGCCTGCTTGTGATCTCTCTCTCTCTGTCAAATAAATAAATAAAATCTTTTTTCTGAATTACAAAATTAATTTTTCTCATAAGTTTATTTTTTTTATTTTTTTAAAAGATTTTATTTATTTATTTGACAAACAGAGATCACACAAGCAGGCAGAGAGGGGAGGGGAGAAGCAGGCTCCCTGCCGAGCAGATAGCTCGATGCGGGACTCGATCCCAGGACCCTGGGATCATGACCCGAGCCGAAGGCAGCGGCTTAACCCACTGAGCCACCCAGGCGTCCCCAAAATTAATTTTTTAAAGATTTTATTTATTTGAGAGAGTGCACAGAGCGAGTGAGAGAGAGAGAGCTTGAGCGCGAGAGCATGAGCAAGGGAGTGGGAGAGAGGTTGAGAAGCAGACTTCCCAGTGAGCAGGGTGCCTGGCGCTATACCAGCGCTCTGGGATCATGACCTGAGTCCAAGGTAGATGCTACCGACTGAGCCACCCAGGTGTCCCCAAAATTAGTTTTTAACTTAAAAATTATTTAAAGAACTGAAAATATGTTGCTGTCCTCATGGTGCTCTGTCTTTTGCGCTCTTCTCTCCTTCTATTAACTCTCCTTAGGTGTTTCTGATTTCACGAGTCACTAGCAGTATGACCTGGGGCAAGTTCCTTAACTTCTCTAATCCTCAATTATAACTGAAATTGGAACAGTACTTCCCTTTCTTGCTTGTGAGAGCTGAATGAGATAATGCAGGTAAAGTACTAAGAAGTCAAATTGGCATGTATTAAGTGCTCCGTAAATGTTAGCTTCGGAATGGATCATGGTGGTGGTGGTAAGAATACAAAGCACTTAACATAAAGCCTGAAACAAGAGCTCAAAACACGTACACTCTCAAGCTTCACTCATGTGCACATGATGACACCCATTCTGTACTCCAGCACAATCTTCTCCTCTGTGTTCAGACCCAAACATCCACCCATCTCTGGATCCCTCCCCCTGGATTCCTACAAGCACCTAAAACCCAGGTGCCCAATAGAGAATGAATGTATTTGCCCCACAAAGGAGCTCCACCACTTAGGTTTTGCATCTGAGTTCTAGAGGAGGTCTTCCACCGGTCGCCTGAGCCAGAGGCTCGTGTGTAACAAGGGACTCCTTGCTGCAGTCCATGACCTCACCCTGTACAGTGTTCCACAAACAAGTGTTCCACAAGTGCCTGGATTTGTTTACATGTCCATCTTCCTCCATTAGAAAAATCTCTCAAGGGTCTCACTTCAGTCTTCTTGATACTATCATTGAGGAATGTGTTCCATTACCAGAAATAGAAAACCCTAGCAACAGTGGCTTAAATAAATACAAGGGTTTTTTCCTCATGTGTAGGAAGAAGTCTGAAGGGAGGTATTTAATGGCATTGGCTCAATGCTCAAAAAAGTCACCGAAGAAAAAGGCTGCTTTCACCTTTGTCTATACTTCACAACCTGGTTTTGACCCTCAGAGGTGTGCTCCTCATGGTGGTAAGGGGACTGCTGAAGCTCCAGACATCCCATCCTCATTCATGAGGATAAGGAGGAAAGGGACGGTGTCAGCAGCAACTACTCCTCCTATCAGACCCAGCAAAAAGTCTCCAGAAATGGGGCACCTGGCTGGCTTAGTTGGTGGAGCATCTGATCTCAAGTTTATGAGTTCAAGACCCATGTTGGGTGTAGAGTTTATTTTAAGAGGAAAAAAGTTACCTACATTTACTTAAGATTTATTTAGTTACTTGAGAGAGTGTGTGAGCATGCACAGGAGAGGGGCAGAGGAAGAGAAACGGTGTAAGTGGACTTCACACTGAGGGCCAAGCCCACGCAGGCTCGATCTCATGCAGGGCTAGATCGGGACCTGAGCCAAGACCAAGAGTTGGATGCTTAACTGACTGTGCCACCCAGACGCCCCTAAAATTAAGTACATTTATTGAGCACTTATTATGTTCCAGACACTATGTTAATTGCTTTATATATGCATAAATTGTTTACACTCTCATTGACATTTTTCTTTTTATAAAAACAACTTTACTGAGGCATAATTTACATAAAATCTGCCAATTTTAAGGGTATAATTTAATGATTTTTAATTAAATTAAGTTGTGCAACCATCACCCAGTCCAGTTTTAGTACATTTCCATCACGTCAATAAGACCCGTGTGCCTGGGGCACCTGGGTGGCTCAGTGGGTTAAGCCTCTGCCTTTGGCTCAGGTCATGATCTCAGGGTCCTGGGATCGAGCCCCGCACCGGGCTCTCTGCTCAGCAGCGAGCCTGCTTCCCCCTCTCTCTGCCTGCCTCTCTGCCTACTTGTGATCTCTCTCTCCATGTCAAATAAATAAATAAAATCTTAAAAAAAAAAAAAAGACCCGTGTGCCCAGTTACAATCACTGTCCTTACTGCCAGCCCCAAGCAACCATTCATCTATTTCCTGTCTGTATAGATCTGCGTTGTTTAGACATATAAATAGAACTATACAAATAGAACTATACAATATGCAGTCTTTGTAACTGGCTTTTTAAAAGATTTTATTTATTTGTTTATAAGATTTTATTTATTTATTTGACAGACAGAGATCACAAGTAGGCAGAGAGGTAGGCAGAGAGAGAGGAGGAAGCAGGCTCCCTGCTGAGCAGAGAGCCAGATGCCAGTCTTGATCCCAGGACCTTGAGATCATGACCTGAGCCAAAGGCAGAGATTTTAACCCACTGAGCCACTCAGGCACCTCTAAGATTTTATTTTTAAGTAATCTCTGCACCCAACCTGTGGCTTGAACTCACACCCCCAAGAACAAAAGCCCCATGCTCTATCTACTATGCCAAACAGGTATCCTCCTGTTGTACCATTATTGGCTAGGGTGCCATGGGAAGTTACTCAGCAGAAAGGAGGAGGGGAAGGGACAAAAGCAGGGAAGGAATGTGTTTTGTTTTGCAAAACCAACAGTTTCAGCCAAGGAGACACCCGACTAGGTTTTTCACCTGATAGCCCCTTACATGAGCCAGTTTGAGATGGATTGGAGCTCCAGACCTACAGAAAACCGTCCCCTCTCCCTGTCCCGTCCCCGTTGTCCTGAGGTTACCTTTAGTTCATTATTATTATTATTGAAGGCTTTATTTATTTATTTGTCAGAGAGAGAGCAAGAGAGCCTGCACAAGCAGGGGGAGCTGCAGGCAGAGGGAGAAGCAAACTCCCGCTGAGCAGGGAGCCCGATGCCGGACTCAATCCAGAACCCTGGGGTCAGGACCCAAGCTGAAGGCAGATGCTTAACCCACTGAGCCACTCAGGCATCCCGCCTTTAGGTCTTTTTAATACTAAGATCTGCTTTGTGTGGAATTTTCTACCAATTTTTTTGTTTTGTTTTCCTCCATTTTTTTTTTAAAGATTTTATTTATTTGTCAGACAGAGAGAAAGCACAAGCAGAGGGAAAGGCAGGCAGAGGAGAAAGCAGGCTCCCCTCTGAGCAGGGACCACCCCCCGCTGCCGCGCCCCCCCCCCCCCCAGTGTGGGACTGGATCCCAGGGCCCTGGGATCATGACCTGAACTGAAGGCAGACACTTAACCAACTGAGCCACCCAGGCACCCCTGTTTTCCTCCATTTTTCCAACATAAGATGGATGCACCACCATGTTGACACATTAGGAACACACAATTGAACAGAATTGAATTGCACAGGGACGCCTGGGTGGCTCAGTTGGTTAAGCAGCTGCCTTCGGCTCAGGTCATGATCCCAGCGTCCTGGGATCAAGTCCCACATCGGGCTCCTTGCTCAGCGGGGAGCCTGCTTCTCCCTCTGCCTCTGCCTGCCTCTCTGTCTGCCTGTGCTCACGCTCTCTCTCTCTCTCTCTCTCTCTCTCTCTAATAAATAAATAAAAATCGTAAAAAAAAAAAAGAATTGCACAATTGAAGATGCTTGTACAAGCTCCCAGACCCCACCTCCTATTAAACTGAATAAAAATGTCCTCTGCCAGCCCAATGGGGAGACAGTGCTTTAAGCACTATCTCTCCCTCTCCTATTAGCAAGTAATAAATAGTTATTTGCTTTCAACAGTTTCTTGGATTGTGTTCAATTTGATAAGCACTCCAAGGGGTGAACCCTCTGAGTTAGGTTACAGTACCGATTGACATTTGGGCGGTTTCCACTTTTTGGCTATTATGAATGAGCTTCTATAAACATTTATGTGCAAATCTTTGTGCTGAACATGTGTTTTCATTTCTCCTGGGTAGATAATTAAGGGTGGAATTTCTGGTTGCAAAGTAAATCTATGTTTATCTTTTAAGAAATCACCAAACTGTTTTCCAAAATGGTTGTACCATTTCACATTTCCATGAATAGACAAGGGTCTCCATTTCTCCACATTCTTGTCAACATTTGTTATTGTCTGTCTTTCTGATTATAGCCATTCTAGTGAGTGTTAAGTGGTATCTCATTAGGGATTTGATTTGCATTTCTCTAATGATTAATGATGTTGAACCTTTTCATATGCTTATTAGCCATTCATGCATCATCTCTGGTGAAATATCCATTTAAATCTTTTGTCCATTTTTGAATTGATTGTCTTAACATTGAGTTGTAAGAGTTCTTTATATATTCTGGATACAAATCCTTTATCAGAGATTGGCTTTGTAAATATTTTCTCTCATTCTGTGGCTTGTCTTTTTATTTTATTTTATTTATTTTATTTTATTATTTATTTACTTGACAGAGAGAGAGATCACAAGTAGGCAGAGAGGCAGGCGGGGGGGGGGCGGGGAGCAGGCTCCCTGCTGAGCAGAAAACCCAATGCGATGTAGGGCTCAATCCCAGGACCCTGAGATCATGTTGAGCCAAAGGCAGAGGCTTAACCCACTAAGCCACCCAGGTGCCCAATGGGTCAGTCTTATTCCAACCTTTGCCAGTAGGCACTAGCTACTAAACTTAAACATTTCTCTCTGGAGATTTGGAGGCTCTGGACAAAGCACCTGACACTAGCGGCTCTGAAAGGCAGCCGAGCTCCACAAGCAACGGGAACTTGCAGGACTCCGCCTGACCTGCCCGGCCGGTCTGCTGAGGGCGGGGCTTGAGGCCCTGCAGCCAGGTCCAGCCATGCAAATACAAAGAGAATTCGGCCTTGCAGACAAGGTCAAGTTGGAAAGACCAGGGCCTTCTAGCCTATGAAATATAAAAATAGAAACATGAAATACACCCTGGATCCATCCGTTTAATAAAAACATAATTTTTCTTCCTCACCCTGACTTATTTTCCAACTCTGCAGAGGATGGCTCAGGGTCAGGAGCAAAGGCACAAAAAGCCTTGGTGAGCGGCAACAACAGGTGCCCCATGGGCCGCTTCTCCATTGCATTCAGCCCTTTAGTCTTTGCTTCCACCAACTGTTCTATTGGGGGTTGGTTTGGTTTTATCAGGCACCAACGTGTCTTCATCTCAAAGCCAAATCCCATCCATTCTTCAGTGGAACTCAATGTACTTCAGTGTAACTCAACCACCCATCTGGGCATTCTTTTATTTACAGATTTTTTAAAAATATTTTGTTTATTTATTTGACAGAGAGAGAGATCACAAGTCGGCAGAAAAGCAGGCAGAGAGAGAGGAGGAAGCAGGCTCCCCGCTGAGCAGAGAGCCGGATGCGGCTCGATCCCAGGACCCTGGGATCACGACCTGAGCTGAAGGCAGAGGCTTCAACCCACTGAGCCACCCAGGCGCCCCTATTTACAGATATTTTAAATAAGTACCAATATTGTGCTGAGTCTAGGGACCCAAAAAGGAAGATGACTCTAATTGCCCAGTCGGACTATTCCAGGCATCTCAAACTCAACCAAAGTAAACTCTTGGTTCTCCCCTCAGCCTGCTTTTCCCTCAGTGTTCTCCGTCTCAGAAAAGGCACCATATTCATCTAAGTGTCCAGGTGCTCTAGAACCTTCTCTTGTAATACACGTTCAATCTTACTGGACTTCCTTTCAAAACCCTATCCCACGTACCCCTTCCTCTTCCCTCACTTGTCACTAACAGCCCACATCAAGCCACATCACCATTTCCCCGGACCACTGTAACCGTTGCCCCTTCCAATCTGTTCTCCAAACAGCAGCCAGAGTGATCTTTCCAGAAAGCAAGTCTGAATTCACCACTCTATTGAAAACCCTTTAAATCTTTCCCACTCCCTTGCTTTGGCCGACCAGGCCCTGAGGGATTTGGCCTTGACCCTCTCTCCCCCAATCCTGCACCACTTTCTGATGCTCTCTGGGCTCCAGGCATGCCGGCCTTTGTCCCCCCAGCTCTGGGCCTTTACTAAAGACCACTTTGTCATAGAAGCCTTTCTGAATCCCACGCCAGTCCTGTGCTGCTCTCATTGCTTTTGGTGCTTTGCCCACAGAGCACCCAGGAGAGCTTGTAATCATGTGTGTACATGAGATTTCCGGGACACCAGACTATGCCTCTAAGGGGAGAGACTTTGTTTTCCACCATTGAATCCCATCACTTTGTGCAAGGCCTGGCTCAGGTAACACTCCTGGAATATTACTTGTGGAAGGAAGGGATAAACAAAGCCACACAGATTGCAGTGTGTATAGTAGTTAAGCATTTGGGCTCTGGAGCCACACAGCTCTAGGTTTGCATCTAGGTTCTGCTCCCTTCCTGTGTGACTTAAGGGTGAGTTGCTCAACCTCTCTGGATCTTACGAAGGAGATCGTATGCAACCACCTACACAGGGCTGTTGGGGGAATTAAATTTTAGCAACACATAGGTTGGCTGGCTGGCTCAGCTGGTGGAGCACGGACGATGCTTGATGTCGGGGTTGTGAGTTCAAGCCCCATGTTGGGCATGGAGCCTACTTGAAAAAATAAACAAAAACATAAATGTTAAAAGCCCATTTAGAGTGCTTTTCAATTTAAGTGATTAGCGAAGTAGCAGGTATCACTAAAGCATGTAATAAGGGTGTTCCATGTTTGCTGGATTGAAGACTTCAGGACCACAAAGAAGCTCAGATAGGAGTCTCTGCGGAGACTGCCCTGAAATGAGGCTGGAAAAGGCCATCCCTGCAAAGGAGTTTGGACCACAAGGTGATTGAGAGGCACTTCAGTACTGGAGCCAAAAGCCTCTCAGCAGGTCAAAGTCCAGTCCAGGTCCTAGGTGACCCTTATTTATTTATTAAAAAAGAAAATACTGGGGTCACCTGGGTGGCTCAGTTGGTTAAGCACCTGCCTTCGGTTCAGGTCTGGTCTCTGGGTCCTGGGATCAAGCTCTGCATCAGGCTTCAGGTTGCAGGGTGCCTGCTTCTCCCTCTGCCTCTGCCTGCTGCTTCCCCTGCTTGCGCAGGCACGCACACTTTCTCTCTCTGACAAGTAAATAAATGAAAAAAAAAATACTGTTGGGGTCCCTGGGTGGCTCAGTTGGTTAAGTGTCTAACCTGATACTGGTTTAGGTCATGATCTCAGGGTCTTGAGATAGAGCCCTCTGTTGGGCGTCGCACTCAGGGAAGAGTCCGTGTGAGGTTCTCTCCCTCTCCCTCTGCCCCTCCCTCTGTGCATGTGCTCTCTCTCTCTCTTTCTAAAAATAAATAAATAAATCTTTAAAAATATATATACTGTTGCTTGGTGACTCTCCATCTGAGCCATTCCTGCCATTGTTGTTGGGGAAGGGAAGAAAAGCAGCTCATGGGGGTGGGGTGGGGGGAATCTGGTGTGGTAGGTGCAGGTCTTCTCTCAGTTGAGGTGGTTGGGGGATGAGAGGTCTCTCTAAGAGCCCCCTAGGGCGTGTGCTCAGGGTGGAATCAAAGGGAAGGCCTCAGAGGGGGTGGAAGAGGAGGTTCTGATGGCTGACAGCCCCCGCCAGAACTCTTCCTGACAAATCAGATTTTGCCTCAGGGCCTGGGCAAAAAACACCTTCTCTTTCATCCACTTTGCAAACATCTATTGAGTCTTTGCTTTGGATGAAGCTGGGAGGCCTGGTTCTCTGAAGTTCACAGTCCACTGGAGGAGACAGATGAATCAAACCATAATTATAATGTCAATTTGCATTTCCTTTCTGCACTGCAGCCTGGATAATTTCTTTGGTATTTTTTTTTCCTATTTTAGTTTGTGAACAGCTGAAGAAGCAAGAATAATAATTTCGGCCCAGTGCTATGGTTACTGGACCAACAACACAGCTGGATGGGAGGCTGTCTGATTGAGGGAGGAGGAGGAAGGGGCTAAGACTGGGATTTTGTGGAGGAGATTTCCTGGGTCTTGGCTGAGGTATGCCAGGAAGGGTGTCCAGGCAAGTTCAACCACAGCATGGAGTGTCCTACAATTGACACATTCTTATGGAAACTGTGCAGGTCAGAGGTAGACAAACTAGCAAACGCATTTATTTATTTATTAAAGATTTCATTTATTTATTTGACAGACAGCGATCACAAGTAGGCAGAGAGGCAGGCAGAGAGAGAGGGGGAAGCAGGCTCCTTCCTGAGCAGAGAGCCCGATGTGGGGCTCAATCCCAGGACCCTGAGCCCATGACCTGAACTGAAGGCAGAGGCTTAACCCACTGAGCCACCCAGGCACCCCTGTGGTGTATACTCTTGTCGGAGCTTCCTCTAATCTTAACACTCATACAGATACCCCAAGAAACTGTCAGAATAAAAACTCTGTTTCAGTAGATCTGGGGTGGGACTTGAGATTGTTTCTAAAACGTCCCCAGATGACACGGATACTGGTGGTCTCCAAATTCAT
>RCUC01136593.1:0-32992 GCA_003697995.1 Taxidea taxus jeffersonii
AATGAAGAAATTTAAAGGAAAAAGAAATCTCAAGACAAATGAAAATGGAAACACAACATACCAAATCTTATGGGATGCAGTAAAAGCAGTTTAAGGGGGAGTTTACAGCATTAAATGTATTTCTCAGGAAAAGAGAAAGATCTCAAATAAAATAACTTTATACTTCAAGAGACTAGAAAAAGAAAGCAAACTAAGCCCAAATTTAGCAGAAGGAAGGAAATAACAATGATCAGAGAGGAAATAAGTAAAAGAGAGGACAGGAAAACAATCAAAAAGATCAATAACATTAAAAGTTTGTTCTTTAAAAAGATAAAAAAATTGACAAACCTTTTTAACTAGACTAACCAAGATAAAAACTGAAGACCCACATAAATAAAAGAAAGAAGAGATATTATAACTGAAACCCAGAAATATAACAACAAACATAAGAGACTACCATGAACAACTATTCACCAACAAGTTGAACAAACTAAAAAAATGGATATATTCCTAGAATGTACAACCTACCAAAACTGAATCATGAAGAAATAGAAATCTGAACAGACTTCCATTAAAATGAAGGAGATTGAATCAGTAATCAAAAACTTGGGGCGCCTGGGTGGCTCAGTGGGTTAAAGCCTCTGCCTTCCGCTCGGGTCATGATCCCGGTATCCTGGGATGGAGCCCTGCTTCGGGCTCTCTGCTCAACGGGGAGCCTGCTCCCCCACCCCACCCCACCCCCTACGCCTGCCTCTCTGTCTACTTGTGATCTCTCTCTGTCAAATAAATAAATAAAATCTTTTTTTTAAAGATTTTATTTATTTATTAGTTAGAGAGAGAGAGAGAGAGCGAGCACAGGCAGACAGAGAGGCAGGCAGAGGCAGAGGGAGAAGCAGGCTCCCTGCTGAGCAAGGAGCCCGATGTGGGACTCGATCCCAGGATGCTGGGATCATGACCTGAGCCGAAGGCAGCCGCTTAACCAACTGAGCCACCCAGGCGTCCCAATAAATAAAATCTTTTAAAAAAAAAACAAACAAAAACTTCCCTGGGGCACCTGGGTGGCTCAGCCAGTGAAGGGTCTGACTCTTGATTTCAGGGCAGGTCATGATCTAAGAGGGTTGTGAGACTGAGCTCTACATTAGGCCCCGAGCTGGGCATGGAGCCTGCTTAAGATTCTCTCTCCCTCTACTCCTCCCCCTGTGAATTTGTGTGCTCTTTCTATCTCTCTCTCAAAAAAAACAAAAAAAAACAAAAAAAAACTCCCAACAACAGCAAAAATCCCAGGGCCAGATGGACTCATTCATGATTTTTACCAAACATTTAAAGGAGAATTAATGCCAATCCTTCTCAAACAGTTCCAGAAAACTAGAGAGGAGGGAATACTCTCAAACTCATTAACAAAGGCAGCATTACTCTGATACCAAAGTCAGATAAGGACACTATAAGAAAAGAAAACTACAGGCCACTGTCCCTGATGAATATAGATGCAAAAATTCTCAAGAAAATACCAACCAACTGAATTCTGCAGAACATTAAAATGATCATGCACCATGACCAAGTAGGATTCATCCCTGAGATGCAAGGATGGTTCAGGATACACAAATTAATAAGTATGATAACTATATCAGGTTAATAGAATGGAAGATAAAAAATCACATGATCTTCTGAATAGATGCAGAAAAAGCATTTGACAGAATTCAACATCCATTTATGATAAAAACTCTCAACAATTTGGGTAAGGAAGGAACATAACTCAATATAATAAAGGCCATAGAGGATAAGCCCAGAGCTACTACAGCTACTACCATACTCATTGGTGAAAGATTGAAAGCTTTCCCCCTAAGACTAGGAATAAGACCAGGATGCTTACTTTCATCACTCCTGCAGCATAGTAATGGAAACCCTAGTCAGAACAATGAGACAAGAAAAATAAGTAATAGCCATCCAAATCGAAAAGAAAGAAGTAAAATTGTTTATGTTTACAGAACATGATTTTATTTACAGAGAATCCTATAGATTTCATCAGGAAACTGACAGAGCTAATCAATGGGTTCAATAAAGTTGCAGGCTACAAAGTCAGTAGTGTTTCTATACACTAACAATAAATTATAATGTGAAAATGAAATAAAGAAAGCAATACATTTGCAATAGCATCAACAATAATAAAATAGTAATAAATTTAACCAAGTAGGTGAAAGATCTTTATACTGAAAATTATAAAACATTGATAAAAGAAACTGAAGAAGAGACAAATAAGTGGAAATATATCTTGTGTTCATGAATTGGAAAAACAAATATTTTTCAAAAGACCATGCTATCCAAAGAGATCTATAGATTCAATGCAATTCTTATGAAGGAAAAAGAAAAGATTTCACTGGCATTTTTCACTGAAGTAGAAAATACAATACTAAAATTTGGGTGGAACTACAAAGGACCCTGATTAGCCTTCCTGAGAAAGATGAACAATGCTGGAGGCATCATACTTCCTGATTTCAAACTATATCACAAAACTATAGTAATCAAACAGTATAGTATTGGCCAAAAAACAGACACAGATGATTGGAACAGAATTGAGAGCCCAGAAATAAATTCACCCATATAACTTCAACTAACATTTGGTAAGAGACTCAATAACACTCAATAGAGAAGACATTATCTTCAATAAATGGTGCTGAGATAATAGGATAATCACATGCAAGAGAGTGAAACTAGATCCAAGTCTTATACCACCCACAGAAATTAACTTGAAATGGATTAAATATGCAAATTAAGACTTCAAACCATAAAACTCCTAGAAGGAATTTTCCTAGGGGAAAAGCTGCTTGACATTGGTCTTGGCAACGATTTTTGTATATGACTCTTAAAGCACAAGCAACAAAAATAAATAAGTGGACTACATCAAACTAAAAAAGTTCAGAACATCAAAAGAAATGATCAACAAAACGAAAAGGCAACCTATGGAATGGGAGAAAACACTTATATATTCCTAGCAGTGGGATTGTTGAGTCAAAAAGTAAGTGCTTATGTGTTGTGTGTTTGTGTGTGTGTGTTTGTTAAATACTGCCAAATTTCTCTCCAAAAGGTATATATCAATTTTCTTTACCACAAGCAATATATGAGAGTGTTCCCTCCAGCCTCTCCAACAGAATGTGCTGACTTGCGTTCTTTTACCAGTCTGATAGATGAAAAATGCTATCTTAATGTTGTTTGTATTTCAATTTCTCTGATTTGAATTAGACTGAATATTTTTCATGTTTGAGCATCATTTTAAATTTTTTTAGTGAATTTCTATTCACTCCTTAGTTATCTTTTAAAGAGCTTAATACAGAAAAAATGTCTCTGACATTTATTCACATATTTACCATTTCTAGTACTCTTCTTTACTTTCTATGAGCCCAAGTTTCCGTCTGGTAGCATTTTCTTTCAGCTTGAAGAGAACTGCTTTTAACATTTTCCCTAGTGTAGGTCTGCTGGTAACACATTTTCTCAACTTTAGTTTTTCTAAAAAAGTCTTTACTTTGCCTTCATTTTTTGACAGATATTTTTGCTAGATATAGAAATCTAGGATGCCAGTCACTTCCTTCCAGTATTTTATGTTGTGCTGCTGTCTTCCAGTTTACACCTTCTCTGACCAGAATCTGCAATCATTCTGATCTTGTTCTCCTGCTTGGCCTCAGCTGGTGGTATTTAACCCCTGAGCATGCAGAGGACCTCTGGGAAAGAGTTTTCAGGAGGGTGCTGTCCTGTATTGTGTCAGTACCTCCACTAAGTTTTTAATCTGTCATGCTTACCCACACTTTAAATTCTTCTAATGGGTTTGTCTGCTTAATTTATCATTCTACTATTTTTTAGGGGTGAAAAATAGCCTCAGGTAGTTTCTCTGATATATAGTTTGTTATTTTCTGGAATTTTGTTCATTTATGTTTGTATATGCAATTCTGTGGTAAGTTAAAAAGAATAAGAGGGGTGCCTGGGTAGCACAGTCAATTAAGCTTCCAACTCTTGGTTTTGGCTCAGGTTCTGATCTTGGGGTAACTGGATGGAGCCCTGCATCAGGCTCTGTGCTCCTCATGGAATCTGCTTGGAATTCTCTCTCCCTCTCCACTCCCTCTGTCCTTCCCTTGACCCCCACCTCGAGCACATGCTTTTTCTCTCTCTCTCAAATAAATAAATCTTAAAAGAAAAAGAATAAGAGGTTATAATTTTGTAGCATCCCCAGCTTGTTAGTGTGAGAACAATCTAATGGAGCAGAAGTTCCTGGCTTCAAATTAGAATGTTTGAGTTACATTGTTTAGGTCACTTCTACATAAAGTCAATGTTCACTCACTCCATAGCATTCATTAAGGCTCCTGTTAAGATATGATCACCCTTTATTTTACTGGAGTTACTGTGAGCTTTAGCAAGGAGATAGAAAGTGTAATTGTTAAATCTAGAGATAGGTCAATCTACAGTTTCCTACTGATAACCAAAGAGTGCTAGACTTTTGTTTTCAGTGCTTGTCAAAGGGATTCAAGGAACACAATGGTTAAAGCTACTATATTAAATATTAGCAGGATATTTATAGATCACAATGCTCTAACCTCTAGTAAACTGAAGTTTTTTTAAAAAGATTTATTTATTTTTTTGCGAGAGAGAGAGAGAGAGAGAGAGAGAGCAGGAGTGCACACACATGTACACAGGAGTGGGAGGGTGGGCGAGGGGGTTGGTGGGGTGAGGAAGAAGCAGATTTCCTGCTGAGCAAGGAGCCTGCTGCCAGACTCCCTCCTAGGACCCTGGCATAACCTGAGCCCAAGGCAGACACTCAACTGACTGAGCCACGCAGGCGCCCAATAAATTGAAGCTTTGTTTTTCTTTTGAATTTCTACTGAACTGTCATTCTTCCTGCACAGATATCTAGCAGTGCCCAACACAGGTCTCTGTAAGAAAATGGAATTTGGAGAAATGGGTGCAGCTTTCCAGTTTGTAGCACTTTCTCTTCTCTCTCATATAATACATGGAATAAAAGATTTCATCAGTTTATCACTAAGATTATGTCACCTCCACAAAAGTTTTAATGGTTAAGAGAAGTTTAGACCATAACTTTCAACTCTTATTAGTGTGTTTATCTTCATTATTTTATTGTGTTAGATTTAAGATAACAATCATTTGATTAATGAGTTAAATATTTCATTTCTAGGAGTGAATAACATTTCTAACCTTTCTTTTGTTTCCTGAAAGAGTACCAATTCAAGAGATTATGTTACTTTCCATTTGAATAAATGTCAGATATTAGGAAATAAAATGGAATGCCTGGGATGATTTTGCATTTAATTGTGTTACAGCTGATTTTAGAATAGCTAGATATTTTTATTGTTTCAAAAAGTACTAGTGTGCTATAAAATCAAGATTCTTTCCATTATTCTTTCCAAGATGGATATTCTAAATTTATTAGTTTTTATTTAGTGGTTGACAATTTAATTACATAAGTCTATTCAAAACTAGCTTAGAAAAGCATTTGCATATTCCATTCTCTTGGTGTCTATAAACCATGTTAAAAATTTTTATGTCTGGGTAGTATTTGTATGAGGTAAATGTCTTCTGTCCAAGGCATACTTTTCCCATGCTTATTTTTTTTAATCTGTTGCTTGAAATGAAATGGAATAGGGATACCTGCCTGGCTCAGTCAGTAGAACACTCTTGATCTTAGAGTCCTGAATTCAAGCCTCACATTGGGCATTGGAGACCACTTAAAAAAAGATTATAACTCTCTATAGTAAAGTCGTAACTACAGTTTCAGAAATGAAATGGAATAAAGTACAGGGGAGAAGGATACTTCTTTTCTCCCCCTTTTTCCCCATTCCTACCTTTGTCAATAGAAAAAGAATAGCTATCAACCACCAACACTTTGGCTTTTGTGGGAAGTCCTGGGTGTGTGTTAGGGATAGGGTGAGGTGTGCAGTGAGAAACTACCTTATCTGTCTCTGCCTTTACTAAATCCCTCCATCATGTGCAGGGATTTACCTGGGTTCTGTATCATCATTTCAGGTGTACAATCACCAGATGGCAGGGCAGTATAAGAGAGAGAAGATACAGAGTTAAAATAGCCCCAAATGCCCATGCCTCGAGTGTGCTGCAGTTTTATTCTGCCTGGGCCAGGTGGAGAGGAAGATAAAGTCTGTGTGACTTTCATCTTCTGTTACCTGTTGAGTGCCTTTAGAAGTGCACTAAACTTTCCCCACTGAAAACTAGGTAGAGTAAAAGACAAAAATGCATTCAGTTTACTTGGGGCTTTATCAATTAACTTATCTATACAATTTGCTCTCCATAAGATTCTAAGGTAAGTGGAACCTAAACTATTAATACTACTCTGATTGTGAGACAACTGAACTGCAAGAACGATTTACCAAGTTCATACAGACTTCAAATGGCAGAAGCAAACACAAACCAAGGGTGCAAACTTCCAATCCTCCTATTATAGATGGTTCCACATTTTCCCTTTGCAACCAGCAATTTGGTTTTCTGAGTGATCGCAGGTTTGAACTTCTAGGGGAGCCCAGTCCTTGAATGAGATCTGTTTGTCCTGTCCTAAAATTTTTTTTTAAAGATTTTATTTATTTATTTGACAGACAGAAATCACAAGTAGGCAGAGAGGCAGGCAGAGAGAGAGAGGGAAGCAGGCTCCCTGCCAATGCGGGGCCAATCCCAGGACCCTGAGATCATGACCTGAGCCGAAGGCAGAGGCTTTAACCCATTGAGCCACCCAGGCACCCCAAATTTTTCTAACTTCATCAGCAAAACTGCTCCAAGCAGATAGCTTTAGGTAAAAGAAAAAAGCTATATTGGATGCACTGAGAAGAATGCAAAAACAAATCAAAGGCAAAGTTAATTCCCAAGTACTCTTAATTTTTCAACTTGTAATTTTTTCTGTGGTATTTATTTATTTATTTTTAAAGATTTACTTATTTTAGATAGAGAGAGAGGCATGGATGAGCGGAGGTGGGGGAGGGGCAGGAGAGAGAGAGAATCTCAAGCAAATTCCCTGCTGAGTGTGGAGCCAGACATGGGGCACCACACTGGGCTGGATTGCACCACCCTGAGATCATGACTTGAAGTGAAATCCAGAGTCAGATGCTCAACGGACAGCCACCCAGGTGCCCCTGTGGCCTATTTTTAGACCTTAACTCTGTTTTGCAGTTCAACTATCAATTTCTGTTTTGCCTATTCTGAAGTCAAACAATGGCCATAACCACTGCTTATTTAGTTTATTGTTTGTTCATGTAGTTAGCACTTACTGAATCCTGACTATATACTAATCATTAGTATTTGGCCTAGGAATTTAAAAAGAATTAAAAAGAATTTCCTGCTTTCAAGGAGCATTCAGTGTAGTAAACAAGACAGAAAAGTTAGCAGAGACCATGGTTTTTCTATGGATTACAAAATAATGATCACATGCATTAGATTCTTCCTGCCCTGCCACTGTCCCTTCCCACTGCTATTGTATTCAAGAAAAGTGAAATTCTTGAGTAAATGCTCTTTCAGAACATGCTCTTTTAGATAACATAAGTTCAGAATGGAATCTGCAAATGTAAAGGGTTCTATTTACCCATGTAATAATTCCGAAAGGGTGGGGCTGTTCGGTTAGAGAGTTTCACCACTCTGTATGTCCTCTTAGAAAAAATTCCGTATTCATTTTTGTGTAACCATTGTCCAGTATTTTTTGGTAGAACAATGCATTTTGCTACTGAGGTTCTCATAGTACAGATCACGGAAGACTAGGGTTCCCTAAGACCCACTCAGAAGTTTGTAAAGTCAAAACTGTTTTCATATTAAAGGAAAACACTTTCTCTACTTTAACACTTTTGACACCAAATACATAGGTTTTTTCCCACATCAGCAACCAATTCTTTGACTCCCTGGGCAACGACTGGGTGTCCGCTGATTCAATTAATGCACAAGCTAAGGGTTCAGTCCCACAAGGCTGCCCCTACTTCAGATGCAGTCACAAGCTCCTGACCTCCCACACTTCCCATTGACCAGACACAAACTGAGGGTTTCCTGATCCTCTTCTCAGTTTCAATAATTTGCTAGAACAGTTAATAGGACTCGGAAATGGTTTACTTACTATTGCCACTTTATTTCAAAGGATACAACTCACGAACAGCCAAATGGAAGAGACACATAGGACAAGGTGAGAGGCAGATCGTGGAGTTTCTACTCACTGGGTAAACTAAGCTCCCAGCACCTCAAGGTGTGCACCAACACAGAAGTTCTCTGAATCTCTTTGTTTAGAGTTTGTATGGACATTACATTACGTAGACATGATTGATTAAACCACTGGCCATTCATGTTTAACTAAATCTCCAGCCCTTCTCACTCCCCCAAAGTGAATTTATCTTTTGTTAAGTATTTATATCATAAAATAATAGATTCAATTTTTTTAGCATTAGAAAAATTGGCTTAAAAAAACCACAACACTTGAAACAGACCAAGACGTCATGGTAAATAGTTAAGACAAAAAAAAGGTTTAATTATTATGTAGTCTTTAAAAAAAGGAAACTACATCCTAAAATTTGTATGGAACCACAAAGACCCCAAATAGCCAAAGGATTCTTGAGAACAAAGAGTAAAGCTGGAAGTGTCACAATCCCAGACTTCAATATATTATGAAGCTGTAGTAATCAAAACAGTATGGTACCTGTACAATAATACACATAAAGCAAAGGAACAGGATAGGGAGTCTAGAAATAATCCCACACTTATATGATTAATTAAGCTTTGAAAAAGGAAGCAAACTGGTGGTTACCAGAAGGGAGGTAGGCGGGAGGATGGATGAAATAGGTGAAGGGGATTAAAGAGTACACTTATCATGATAGGCACTGAGTAACGCATAGAACTGTTGAATCACTATATTGTACACCTGAAACTAATATGACACTGTATGTTAACTATTCTGGAATTGAAAAAATATATAAAATGTCAATTTTATAAAGATAAAGCAAAAATAAAGATAAGCAAATTAATATTTATCTTATAAAAAAGTAGAGAAAAGTAGGAGAGAGAAATTTTTATTAAAGTAACTCTGAATACAAGTTGAAGTTACAAATATAATTTTTTTGTTAATTTTCCATAAAAAACAAATGTGTGCATATCCATAATTATTTATCTATTTTTTTGAAATCAGGGTCATTTTTTTCTATTAGGAGTACACTGGTTTTATTGTATTGTTTTAACTTAAGATTTTTTAGAAAAGGCTATTGTAAACTTTTTGTTTGTTTTTATGATAGACCCCAATTTGTATTCTAATTGAAATACTGACATAAGTCATATATCATATAATATTATCATATTTTGTGATCATCTGCTTGGTTTTAGTTTTTCTATTTCAAAATACTACTCTTGTATTAAAAAGAAAATAGGGATATAGAACTTTCATTATTTATTTATTTATATATTTTTTAAAGATTTTTTTATTTATTTGAGAGAGAGAGAGCGGGAGGGTAGAGAGGAGCAGAGGAAGGGGGACAAGTGGACTTCACACTAAGCAGGTCTCGGTTTCAGGACCCTGAGATCATGACCTGAGCTGAAATCAGAAGTCAGATACTTAACAGGCTGAGCCACCCAGGATTCCCAGGACATGGAACTTTTAAAAGAAATTCTTTGTATTTCAAAATGATGGTAATATTTCATTATGAAAATAGGACATACCCACTAATAGAAAATGTAAAAGATACAGGAAAGTAGGATAAAAGCCACCAGAATGACTATTGACATTTCTAATATTCTCTTTCGGGTTTTTTTCTATGCTATATACATGTTATATATTTCAAATCAAACTACAGGTAATATTTGTTCTCCTTTTTTCTCTTTAAGGTAAGAAGAAAATTTTAAAAACCCTTCAATGGGATCTTGCACATATAAGCTACCTTCCCTGTCCTCTTTGTCAAAGAACAGTATGGCTTAGTTCACTGTAGTCATGTTCATAATGGTATTTTGAACCTGTTTACACACATCATCTCATTCAGTTACCTCATGAACACTCTGATACAACTGTTATTCCTATATCCATTTTATAGGCAAGGAAACCAAGGCTTTTAGAGATCTGGCAATTTGCCCTGCATCCTACTGCTGCTAAGTGCCCAAGATTGGAACTCAGGTTTCATTTGAGGGCAAAGTCTCCAATTTTAACCCTGAACTTTATTGCCAGCTATGTCAAAGTGGTTGAGTAAAATTTAAAGTGAAAAGAAAAACAGTTTAGATGGCTTAGTGGTCATCACAGTCACAGAGACTACCTTTTTAGATCTGTGCTCTTCTGGTTGAATGACTGATACAGTCTTCTTTGGAGGGGAATTTCTGAGTTTGTCTTACTGAGCTGTTGCTTTCTCCGTAGACTGTGGGAAAATTGAGAGTGCCCGTTCTCCAAAGACCTAGGGAGTGCACTGGCCATGGCAGCTCTTCCTCTATGGGAGGACCAGAGAGATACACAGTGGGGGCCTTCAAAAGAGTGCACTGTTACTAGTCTGCAGTGGTGCCCTGGTGCATAATTTCATGTGCCGCTGGCTTCCTATGTTGTGAATGACGTGGGGAAGGCCATCATGATCAAGACAGCAGACCTCAAAGTCATGTTGGAGAAATATGATCGGGGTGACAATAGGGATGAGAAGAACATCTAGAACCTGTGTATTTCTTCAGCCATTCTGCAGCCTAAGTGTGATCTCATCCTTCTTGATGCTGAATTTACCATTCTGAAGCTCCTGGACAAGGCTCATGTCAGCCCCTCATCTAGCTCATTTTCCTCAAGGCCACTTGGGACCTTGGCATTTCCTTCTAGGAGTCCCACATCACTGTGGCTTGCTGGAAGGTACTAGCAGACTTGAAGAGCACTGGTTTCAAGAATCACACATGCTGTGCGCAGGAGTGGTCAGGGTAGAGGACTCATTGCTATGTGAGGAGCAGCATGAAGATGATGGCATTCTAGTGAGTGTCATGGGCAAAAGGCCATCTGGGATGCTACCTCCCTTCTGACATCTGCATCAGAGATGGTGTGTGTGTGTGTATGTGTGTGTGTGCTGGTGTATGGTCTGTCTGTCTGCCGTCCATCCATCCATGCATCCATCCATCCATCTCTCCTTCCATCCGTCTCTGGGCTGCATGAGACAGCGTGGACCTGAAGTGTGATTTTGCCTGTGAATTTGGCTGTGCTAGGAGGAGGCTTCTGATATTAGAGTGAAACTCAGAGGAGGGTGAGTAGAGCTCAGTTTCTAATAGACTACTGCCTCCTAGTCTGCTCAGACAACTGTTTGGAAGACATCAGGTCTTACAAATACTGAGTTCTTCAGAGACAGACCATATGAGTAACAAAGAAAATCTTCCCATTCAACCAATCCAGGCGCCTTCTCCACCCTCCAGTGGTGTGAATGGCATGGTCAGCTCTGGTTGAGAGAAGGTTAACTGGGGAGGTCTGGGTTTCGTGAAGCCTATTCCGAGGTTCCAGTGAAACCAAGTTCCAAAGACCTGCCTGCAAGACAGTTCAGGACAGTGGAGCTTCAATGAGATTCATGTTTTTGAATACACTGCCGCAGTGCAGTGTGGTTCTTTTCCCTTAAGATCCTCTATACACATATTACTAAAGCAAGAGTTGGTTTCTGACCTTCAACAAACAAACAAAACACAGCTCCCCAAGCAAGCAAAGCAAAGCAAAATAAAAAACAAAACAACAAGCCCTGGAGTGGACTGAGTGCTTGGTATTTATAGATGTTTGAATTCAGGGAAGAGAAACAAGGGAGAGAATCCAACTCTGTTGAATGAACACAAGGGGAAAAGTCCTCAGGAAGTCAGAGGGGAAAGGTTTTCTGAAGGAAGAAGGACTGAGGCTCTGGACTACAGATCTCACAGGGAGAGGGGAAGGAACAGGAAGACAGTTAAATGATGGGACAAAAACCAAAGTAAAACATCTTCAAGGCTTTTTGGGATCTTGTTCCTGGCAGTGTAATTAGTGGGTGGTTTCCTCTGATGTAAAGAAAGGGAAAAGATGTATGAAAGGCTCTCTAGGGATGGAGTGGATGGTAAGGAATCTCTACTGTAGGTGCCGGGTATGCAGGCCAAATCTCTCTAATGAGTGTTTTCCAGTATCAGTTCAACTGTTATTGAAGATATATACAAAAAGCAGATACATTACTTTGGTATGTGGCTATTTCACCTACTTTGTCACTTGAGGAGGCTAGCTGCCTTTGTCCCAGTGCATCGCAGCCAACATAGTGTCTCTACTTATAAGGCATGAGAAGGTAGATCTCACTTTAAATATGGTAAAAAAAAAAAAAAATCCTGATCATACAATTTGAGATTTTTTTAAAAAGATTTTATTTATTTATTTGACAGATAGAGATAACAAGTAGGCAGAGAGGGAGAGAGGAAAGCAGGCTCCCCGCCGAGCAGAGAGCCCAATTCAGGGCTTGATCCCAGGACCCTGGGATCATGACCTGAGCTGAAGGCAGAGGCTTAACCCACTGAGCCACCCAGGTGCCCCTACAACTTGAGATTTTTAAGAGCAGCCCTTGGTTGACTCTCTTTGCCTAATGTTTTCTGGAGGTCAAAAGGAACGGGTAACGGTCTGCATTGAATACAGAGAAAGTTACTGCTCATTCTAACTGTAGATTTTTAGGAGGGTCTTCCTCGCAATCACTTGCTGTTGGCTTTTTCAAATTTAAATGGGAATCAATATTCAGAACTGGTTTTGGTGGACCTGTGGGAAGATTCTTGAAAATAGGCCGTGGGCCAAGATGAATCTGACCTAGAAGTTTTAAAGCCTTCTTGGTATATTTTAGAAGATCAAAATTTTAGATTAAAAACATCTTAGCAGGGACGCCTGGGTGGCTCAGTTGGTTAAGCGGCTGCCTTCGGCTCAGGTCATGATCCCAGCATCCTGGGATCGAGTCCCACATCGGGCTCCTTGCTTGGCAGGGAGCCTGCTTCTCCCTCTGCCTCTGCCTGCCTCTCTGTCTGCCTGTGCTCTCTCTCTCTCTCTCTCTAAAAAAAACCCCCCAAAAATCTTAGCACTGTTTTTTTCCCAAGCCAATTCACAGCGAAATGTGTAATATTTTCCCTCCTGAAACATCTTAATATGTCCTTCTTAAAGAAAAGTTTATGTAATACCTATGTTTTGACTCATTTTATAGAATGCCCAAGTAACGTTTCACAAAGAATGTTTCTTATGTGCTTACTATTTTAAAAATCACTATAGTAGATACAGTAGATCTTTAATGCCCTTCTCTATTGGCTCTATTTTGAAACTTCCACTGTTAACTATTTTTGGTATTATTTCCAATTTTACTCATTTTCATTTAAAATAAATCAATATCAAACACTGATTTTTGAGGTGTTAAATTTCATATCTGTGTGTCCATCCAGAGTTGACTATGAGTATTCTGTATATTCAGTGAACATTCTCTATCCTTAATCTTCTAAGCCTAGAATACTTGCCAGAATATTTTGGTGAATAATTTAACTGATGAAAAACATGGGTCTTAATAACAGCATATTGAATGGGCAAAGAAATAAACTTAATACATTTTGGACTGATTTATGCACTGAAAAAGTAGAGAATTAAGAACAGAAATATAACCATATATTTTTTTGTTTTTACTTAAATTTATGTGAAAATATAATAGCTCAGAATATCTAACAGTGTGGGTATATTTTCAGCATTTAAAAACTACTAGTTAAAATATATCAGTAGGATGTTATATCTAAATTGCATTTTTTGAGGATAATTTAAAAAATAAACAAATATCAGAGGTCTCATTTGATTACATAGAGAACAGTAAATAGAAGTTCTACTTTTCCCTCAGGGCTTTTGTCATGATTAAACAGGAATTGTTCATCCAGAGCTTCTGAAATAAGACATCCAATTAGGGTACATGCTAACTCATCTTGAAACTGATGGAGGAGAGTTGAACAGAGGTTAAACATGACCTAAGATTGTTGGAAAAGCTTCCAGAAATTCATTTTCAAAGCAGATAATGTAAACTGTTATAATTAACAGCACTATTCCCAGAATAATTCCTTCAATATTTTGCAATCATTAGATTCTAAATAAGTATAAAATGCAATGTACAAGAATTACACTTGGCTAAACAGTGTTAGGTGATATAACCGAATGGGTTATACTTTATTTTGTTTAATATTTTGAAGCCAACAAATATTTTGCTAAATAGGTTCTTTCTAGAACCTATTTATTCTGCCTGAGGTTTATGATGTTAAATATGAATCAAAGTGGTTAACTTCCTAGGTATCCACTCAAAATTCTTCTCATTTAAACTATATATTATAAAGGAAGTTTTGAGCATTTCAATAATTCCTAGGAGAGTCACTTTCTAGTTAAGGTACAAGTCATTTATATTCTGAGTCAAATCATTTGGGGGAAATCCTTCCAGAAAGTTAAAGCCTGACCATGAGCAGTGCTTTTAAGGCCTTAATTAGAGAAGGAGGCCTGCATTATTTAAATGCTTTCTAGATATACCTAGTATGCAAAGTTATTTTTTAGGTATTCAAAGAAATTAAAAAAAACAATGGAAACTTGGAGAACTTTGGAAATCATTTATAATTGAGTACAAATTGGCAAAATATGCTTTGCTTTGCCTCATTTATGAATTTCTAACTCAGTGTTTGATGGCTAACCTGGGAAGTGTTGCTGTTAGCAGAATGAATTTATCAGGCTGATAATACTTATCACTTCCTATTTTTAGCTCAGCCCTCAAGAAAAGGCTTTCAAACACCATGTTTTTGTTTTTGTATGCTTACAAATTAGAAACATCATCAAACAGGCTAAATAAAAAATAAGATTAAAAAAATTTTTTTTCTAAACAGAACAGCTAATTTCACTGATTAATTAAAAAAAAAAAGTGGTGGCTATGCTTCTCTTTTTCATTATTTGATCAACTTATCCAGATATATTGTTCAGTACTCTGTCTTTAAGTTCCTAAAGCCTCTTTTTAGCTGCAAATATTTTATACTTTCTTGTATTTCTCATTCTGTGATTAATGGACAAAGCATGCATAAACAATTTCTTTAAAATAAACTTAGTATGTGGGGGATTTTTAGAAACCCAGGCATTTTCAAGTAATTGAGAGAGATGAAAAGAGCGTTTGGAAATCAAACTTTAGACTCAGTTTATAGTGAAGGAACTATGAGCTTTATAGCAAAGCGATGAAAATGGAAAACAAGAGAATCCTTATATAAAGAGGAATCAAATCAGTTCAAAAGTGGTATTTCTTTTTTGAATTGAGTAACTCAATATTCATGAGATAAGTCTTCCTCCACCCCTCTGACCCTCTCACATATATCCTACTTTTTAGTTTTAGCAGTGAGCTCTATTACAATTAACTCCTTTTATGTATGTGTGAAATTAGTCAGGTCTGAAATGGACTCCAGGCCTCTGGGTCCATGTTTCATTTCAGTGGAATTACTGAGTGACTATGAAATATTGTGCCATGAGAGAAGAATATAAAGGCCAATTTATTATCATGTGTCTGCATATATCTAGTTATTATTTGCAAGTCTTAATGCTAACCAGTCACTTCAAGTTTTATAGGATATAATCTAGTACATGTAAATAGAAGTCAGGGTTCTTGAAACAAAACCATAAAAGTAGCAGATTGCGATCAAAGAGCAGATGTCTTGTGATGTCAAGCTGAATATTTATGGTCTTCCTTTAAGCCAGTCACTGAAACTGACAGCTTATCACAAATTATTTGACCATCTTAAGAGAACAATGTCATTAGAAAGAGGCTAAAAACTTTGCAAACAAATAAGCAGATTTTTATTCTTAAGGAAAGGAAAGAAACCCAATATGAAACAGAAGTAGAAAAATTCTGTAAATATATTCAAGAGTCTCTGATTAGTAGTGACTAGTGACCCATAACAACTAGCTTAGACATCTCTTAATTAGATTGTGCTAAGTACTCCAATTTACCTGAAAGTTGAAAAAATTACTCTCAATTTGGTTCTTACTAATTTAAATTCTCAATCAAAGTAAATTTAGTGATGAAATTTAGAATAAAAATATGTTTAATGAACATCTTATTTGTTAGTTGGTCTAGGAAGTGTTTCCACTTTATTCTGGCTCTTTTTATAGCAAAAGCAGAAAAGAACTTGAGAATTTACTTTCTGTTACACAAACACATCACTCTTGCTTTTTTTAATGAGGGAGAAGTGATACTATTATTCACTATGTTTCCCTTGTGTTAAGACATGGAAGTTTATAATTAAGTAAAATCATAATAAGGTTGCTTAAGCCTAAATCTTAAGTGAAACTTGAACCCCTGATAAACATCCCTAACATGTTATCTATCTTTAGGTGGATCATTTTGTATCACCTAGTACCATTCATAAGTTCACTCACTTAATACATTTTTAATTGTCTACTATATGACACACGTAGTCCTAAGAAATGGAGCTACTATATCGAACCAAACAAACACAGTCCCTTTCCATGTGGAATGTGTAGACTGTTTCTTTCTTTAAAAAAAAAAAAAAATATATATATATATATTTATTTATTTATTTATTTGACAGACAGAGATCACAAGTAGGCAGAGAGGCAGGCAGAGAGAGAGGAAGGGAAGCAGGCTCCCCGCCGAGTAGAGAGCCCGATGTGGGGCTCCATCCCAGGACCCTGGGATCACTACCCAAGCCTAAGGCAGAGACCTCAACCCACTGAGTCACCCAGGCGCCCTGTTTCTTTTTTCTTATTTAATTTTTTTAAAAATTTTTATAATATTTTTTTTTAATATTATGTCAAATGCTACCTCTCTTTAACATCGACCTTTTGCTATTAGTTTTCATCATAACCACCTTCTATTCCTATAAGCTACACATTTAGCCAGGCTCTTTTTTATTAACTGATCTATAAACTGATAATTTTTACATCAAATCTGGTTAAAAATAAGTTTTGAAGGTGAAAATTTGAGCCAACGGTGGTGGAGGCTACTTGCAAAACATTTCAGCCAAAACATGTGTGATTCTGAGTCATTAAAACAGATGCACTGAAAGTTCTACCATTTTCCTTCCTCTGGTCCATGTTCCTGAGCTTGTTTCATTAAAGCTCAGCGCATAAAACTGATTGACAAGTAAAGCAATGTAAATGCAAATGCCTGAATCCACAATAGGGCAGCTCCTTTAGAAGGGAATTGATAGCTCTGTAAACACAATACTAAATAAATACTTATGTATTGCAAATCACCTACAAAAAAAAACATTATTTTGTCCTTAGAAATATTTTGTTGTTGTTTTATAGGTAGTTACCAAAATTATTTTTTAAAAAGGATATAAAGTAGACATTAATTATCTGCAGATTATATATGGGAAAGAATTCAACATATAATCTCATGCACTAGAAGACCAATTATTCTTTGAACCAAACCTTCCACCACCAATAATGGAATGCAGCCATATTTTCTTAATTGGCTCATGAATATGTTAAAGGGACTAGAGTTATGATCTTTTGCATATTTATTAATTCTATGTTTTCCTACTTATCTAGAAAGATTAACTTTGACAAAGAAAGAACTTATGTTGACTTATTTTTTAATTTACAAAAAACATATTTTATGTTTCAATTTACAGTCTTCATAGTATATCTTCACTGTGTATATGGAATAATAATTCATTTTGTCATTTCAAAAAATTATAGATGGGTTATCCCAGACCTGCTCTTTATTTTGTGTAAATGCAAAATCTCTTTTTCAATATTTCTAAATGTTACTTCTACCTTGTCAAGTAGATCCTTAAGTTGTAACTGCCACTATACAGAATTTTCTTTGTCATCATTATTTTCATCATAAATGAAAGCATCCATTTTATTAGCATAATCCTCTATCAACATTCTGGTGCTAAATATGTTCTAGTTGATAAATATTGGCAAAAGGGATCATCTGAAAAAGAGGAGGAGGAGAATATTGTCTGGAATTGCTTTATTTCTGTTACAATGACTGTCTTCTTGTTTACTGACCAGGAAGAGCCAAAGTAAGTGTAATAGCATTTGTCATCCTGGAAAAGAAGGGCAGGCTCAAATCTTGAGGACTGTTTAGGTAGTAATGGAAGGAAGAGCAGAAAGGAGAGAAAAGTTTCAATGCACGACCAGATCTAAGTGGGGAATTGAGTCAACCAAAGAATTCTTTGCTCTGTGATTACTCTTCACTTCCAAGTACAGTTAGTTGCCTTGGCCAGATGTCAGAATTAAAGGACTGCTTCCTGAGTTATTGTCCTCCCCAAGCTGAATCGCTGGGAAACTGGCCTGTTCATATATGAGGATCACATATATCCCCACTAGTAAGTGAGATGAAGAGATCATCTCCTACCACTGTGTACGAGTAGTTTCTCAACCTTTATTCTAGTCACAGGCATTCTTGAAAATCAGATAAAAGGCATAAGCCCTACTAGAAAAGTGTATATACACACATACAATTTTGAAAACAATTTGAAAGGGTTCATATACTTTCTAACACCCAGCCATGATTCTCCTTGAGGCCAGGGATTGCAGGTTAAGAATCTCCTATACTAGAGAAGAGGAAAGTAGATTTTATCAGTGTATTCCATGTATCAGATATTATAATAAGCACTTTATATGCACTATCTTATAATAATCATGAGTTAGTTTTATTGTCTTCATTTTTAAAATGAGCTGGTGAGCATTAGTGATTCGCTCATGGTTAAGCAACCTATGACTGAAGACCTCAGAATACTAATTAGTCTGTCTGTAGATACCTTATTGCTACATTCTTTTATTCTCCTCTTTCTGTTTTCCCTTTTGTGTAGCGAATATTCCAAACTGTGTTCCTGGCTCTCAGCTCCCTAGAGTATTATTTGGTTTCCCCTTATCCTTACCCGGGCCAATATTTACTCATCTTCTTCCCACTGGGGATTCCCATTATGCTTCATGGCTGGGATTTGGTGCCATGCTCTCTCTCCTTTCACCAGCTGCCCAGAAACAGAATCTTCTGACATATCCCCTCCATACTCTCTTCTACCCGACACCCACCAATAAGCCTGTACTGGTTCAGTCTCACATCTGTTCTTAAGCCAATACTAATTGAGGAAGGAAGTAGATCTTGGTGTAGTGAGTCTTAGAATTAAATTACTTTGACAAGATCTACTGATCTTGCCTCCTACAGCTGGGCCCCTACATGTCTATTTCTGCCAACTAGATAAGGCCTCCCATGTTTTTAGTGTATGCCTTTGTGGGTCTATGTAGTTTTCATTTCATAGCATTCCCTTTGACAGCATGTGAAGACTTTTACTATCTTGGAAATTAAATAAAAAAGAATATCCCTTGAGACTTAAAATGTTAGGCAATAAGGCAGAACAGAGATAAGCAAAATTATGAAAAAAGTAAAGACTGGTTCCCATGTTAACAAGATTTAATTATAACTTGGTTGTCTATCTACATTTTAAAAAATAGGGGCGCCTGGGTGGCTCATTGGGTTAAAGCCGCTGCCTTTGGCTGGGGTCATGATCCCAGGGTTGTGGGATCGAGCCCCGCATCGGGCTCTCCGCTCTGCGGACAGCCTGCTTTCTCCTCTGTCTCTCTCTACCTACTTGTGATCTCTGTCTATCAAATGAATAAATAAAATCTCTAAAAAAAAAAAAAGAAGAAGTATTCCACTCTCATTCCAAAAAATTAAAAAAAAAAAAAAAAAAAAGACGGCATCTATCAAAATAAGAAATGACCAGTCATAGAAATATGGGAACAGGAGAGTTGCAGAAGATAAATTTTAGCAATCCTAGTCTAAGGATAGTGAAGGAAATGTACCCTTTGAGACTCAAATGCTTCCTTCTCAAGAAGGCCATTCCTCTTATGAAGAGAGATACAAGGAACTGTAGGCAGTGAACACAGCATGTTCTGGATTCATCCACAATAGAATTATTTTTAGGGGCACGTGGATATGTTTTACTTTATCTTAGCCTAATGCAATTAAACAATTTATACATCAAATCACCCCTGTACTGACTCTATGCTTACCTAGTTACCATCTAATTATGATTTGATTTTCCATTTAGTTCTTTCTATGGGCAAACATTAATTGCTCATATAGATGATAAATATTTGGTGTCTATGACAGTGATTTCTCAAGATGACTTAATAAAGTGTCTTTGAACATTATTTGATTTGTCTTAAAGCCAGACTATAGCTAAACACTTGCTAAAGCAAGTGGTCTGCTCAGCGTGGCAGTTAGTTTTTTCACTGAAGATACACAAGTTTGGATTTGCATGTCTTCCCTGGGCTTGGGTGAATAGTAGTTAGTCTTTCAGTTTCTCATCACTTGTTTCTCTGACCACCATCAAGAAGGTGAGATTGAACATTCATTGCCGGGGGCAACTCCCCTGAAGTTACTTATCTATCCGGAGTAGTTCCTAGGAAGGTCCTACCCAGTACAGGGTAGTCCTTCCTTTATGGTTCTGCAACAAATTTCATCTTTCTGAGTAGATTTTTACAGCATCTGCTCTAGGATAGGACTGGGTTTCTCTTTGGCTCCCAACTCTTTAGTCAGAATAGCTCGTTGGCTAATTTTGTATCTGGTCCCTTGTTCTGTGACAAACTCTAGCCATTTGTATGGTATCCAAATGCCTAAAAACAAAGCTTTGGCTTGACTGTAAATTGATGATAAACCTGCTGAGTGCCTGGCTTATGGACTGTGTGATAGCCTCTTCCTGTCCCCTAGGACTCTTGGCTGAGGTTTAATATAGAGAAAAAAACTACAAAAGATTCCTCCTGGCCACCTACTGTTTGACGACCATCTGGATTTGCCTCTCTGGTATCCAGTGTTACTGGAAAGGTGAGCAGGCTCTAATAGTGATCTGGTTTATGCCTGAAGTTTCTTTTGAAAAATCTCCTTCGACTGTCCTCACCAAACCAGAACCTAGGGTTAGATGAGTTTTCCCAACACTGTCTTCTGCTCAGGGCCAGTGTCTTTCCTTTTCTAATGGTTGGACTGCAGAGTCTTAAGTTCCAGGCTTAGAAATCAGTATAGACTTAAGTTGTGTCATGTTAGCAGGTAAGACTGTGTCATCCAAAGATGAGTAGATAGAAAAGGTAAAATGAATTGAAAAGAGAGGGCATTTTTAGATGGGGGCCAGGTAGACTAAAACAGGGGTCTGACTCCTTATTTTTGTAAGTAAAGTTTACGTAGAACATAGAGACAGTCATTCATTTATGAATTTTATCTGTTGACTTTGCTCTACCACAGGAGGGCTGAGTAGTTGTGATGGAGACCTGATTATGCAAAGCCTAAAATATTTACCATCTAGTCCTTTACAGAACAAATTTGCATACTCCTTATCTGGACCTGGACAAATTAAAGGGTCAGCAGTAAGAATGAAAGAAAGTTACAAAGGACATTGAAGAACTTATACTGCAAGTTCCTGATAAATCCCTAAGAAGTTTTTAATGCATAAGTCTACCTCAGATATTATGTTAAACTTGGGTAGTTTTGCCACTGTGAGCGACAGGCACAATACCACCCCTTTGCCTCAAAAAGTAAAAGAAAAAAGAAAAAAAGAACCTATTCTGATGTTCTGATTTGTTAAAAAAAATAGTAATTTGGTATCTTTGAAACAATGGCCATGCTTCATCTGAAGCTTTATGATTTTGGAGAAGAAACAAGGTACCCAGTGAATTTGAGTTCAGGGGAAGTGAAATGATTCCAGATGGTGTAGACAGAAGAAATGTTTTATGCATTTGCTGAAGTACAGCTTCAACCAATGTGGAAATTCTGGGAATTCTGGGAATTCTGGGAAAATAAGAGCCATGGACATGTCTGAATTCGCAAGAACAAAAAATAAATCTCTGTCTCTCTAGAATAGATAACTAGTTATGTGGCTAGAAAAAAGCAAAGGAAGGAGGGAAGGAAGGAAAGAAGGAAGGGAGGGAGGGAGAATTCTGTTATGTTAACCAAAATTCTTCTCTTTGCCATACAATCTATTTCTCCTTTTGCTGTTACCTTTCCCTTATTAATTAATTAATAAGCAATGTCTCAGGGGAGAAATTATATTGAATATAGAGGACAAAATGTCAATACCTTGGCCTCTGAGTTCCAAAATAGGCTCTTGAGACTCATAGCAGAGACATATTCTTGGATGTCAGGGCTTTTGACCTGTAAGGGTCAGAATATTGTATTTCGAAAAGGCTAAGACTGGAAATTATCTAGCTTGTTCTACAACTAAGAGTTTGGAAATATAGTAGGAGTTTATCCTGGGACATTGGGTAAGGGGTGTCCAAAATGGGGAAATATTGGAGAAGTTGTGGACTTTATTTTAGAAACTTGTGTTGAGAAGGTATCACTCCCCTAAGACAACCTAAGACTCCCCTAAGAACTGAGCTATAAGTGGGTACAGCTCTAGAACCTCAACCTTGCTTGGGGCAGGGAGGTGCAGTATGTAGAAGGTATGTATGTCTTGTGTTTCAGTGAGTACTGGGGAGTGGGTGAGCCTCGTAGAGAAGCTCTATGTCCTGCATGGTCCCTAAGATGTCAACTCAGTGTGGCACAGAAGTTACTTAGGTAGAGGGTTTTAGGCAGCTCCACAGAGTTTTAAGTGTCAATTGTTTTCCATATCCCTCAAATAAGGTGTGGATATAGCTGAGAGTCAAATGAGAATCAAAAGTCCTTGCTGTTGGAAAGAGGAGGATGTAGAAGAATAGAGATGGCTTAACGAGAGAAAACTAGCTGGTCTATGGGACATCTCATTAAAGACCAACAGGAGTAAATGTAAACAAACAATTATAATGTGATATCTCCCCACTGTGGTGCTGCTTGAGCTGGTCCAAAACTTGGGTGTAATTCTAGAGATAAAAAAGAGGGGGGAAAACCTAACTGGCTGAAAATTTTTAATTTGTCTGAGAAAATACTTCATTGACACTTAACTCTGATTGGATTGAGTTTACATTGAGTTGAGTAAGTTGAAGTTCTTGCCAGCAAACAAAAAGGATTATCAATATACAAAATAATTTTTAGGGGCACCATGGTAGCTTAGTTGGTGAAGCATCTGCCTTCAGCTGAGGTTATGATCCCAGGGTCCTGGGATTGCGTTCTGCTTTGAGCTCCCTGCTTCTCTCTCTCCCTTTGTCATTTCCCCTGACTGTGCTCTCTGTCTCTCTGTCAAATAAATAAGTAAATCTTTAAAAAAAATAATATTTAAAAAATATATAGCAGAGATTTTGTATTCTGAGTATTTGTACTCCCCACTGACATATCAAGAGAATTTTTAAAATTTGTTTGCCTTTAGGAGTATGATCATGATCATGATCTTTTTGTGTTTATTGTGTTACACTTACTAAATTTTTACAATGGATATGCATTATTTTTATAAATATAAGCCCTGATATATTTCAGAAGTATTGAGTTGGTTTGAAAGCAAAATAAATAAATAAATAAATAAATACTGTACATATATTGTACAAAGAGAATTTGGGCCATGTCTGTATACATAGATCCTGACTTCCATTAGTGGCTACATTCTGGAAAAGGAACAGTGTCTCTCATTCTTTGAGTGAACACACAGATGAAGGTTTCCTTTTCAGTCAAGCAGGATAATGGGGATAACCTGAGAGTACACACACAGCTCATCAGTCTGGAAGAGGAAAGGGTATAATTCAGAGTGTTTGTTGTTGCCACTATTTGATCATCCAAGTTGATTAATGAAAGAGAGAAAGAGAGAAGGGGAAAGGGAGGAAGGAATGATGAAAGGGTGGAAGGAAGGAAGGAGGGGGAGGAGAGGGGTATGACACAATAAGCCTGTTGGGTAAATTACCCCCCTCCCCTCACTGTCATGGGAGATACCCTGATAAGACCAAATAAACTGCCCTCATGATCATCTCATTGCTTGTCTTTTTAGTGTCAAAACCAACTATGATCAAAATCAAAACTTTGTTTTAACATTTTGCAGAGGATGCATACCTTTAATATCCTCATTAAAAAAATGAAAAGAACCTTGAAACTGACCTAGAGTTTTTTTTTTTATGGCTCGATGGGGAACTGTTTTCCCAATAAGCATAAAATGACTTTATCAATATTAATTTTCTAGGTTATTGATGATGATGTGAAAAATTTTACAGTGAGTAAAAATGTTCTGAGGACATAAATTTTTTTGACATGGGGCTGAAGTGAAATTATGTAGGATACTCGGCAGCACACTCAGAGTGCTATTGACTAAACTCTAATTTTTCTATTCTTTTAGTTGATTTAATAATGCTTATTAGAATAATTTAGTGACAAATAATGGCATGTAACAGGCTTTATGCTAGTTTATTAGAAACTAGAATTGTGTGTGAGGGGGCAGTGAGGGGGACAGATAACTCATTGGCATGTATTTGCAAATATCTTGGGAGGTAGAGAGGTGTATTCCTGTTGAATAATAGGAGACCCAAGAAATACATAAATCAGTTATCATAAAACTAAATGAAAAGAAGCTGGAATTGAGATGTTTTTCTTTCTTCTACTCAGGTACATATTTCAGGTATAATTATTACCCAAAGGGGCTACATTACATGGCTGATTTAGGTTAGCTAAGCAAAAAGAATTTTATACTTCAAAGTTCAATAGGAAAAGGCAATGACAATTTATGTCTTTACTGCCAAAGAAACAAGGAGCTTTAGGAAGAAGATTAAATGTAATGATAGTTTAAAATCTTTCAGTATTACTAATAAAATTGTCAAAATTGAAAACGTAGACTATATATAAGGGAACTTGCATAAACTTAAGAAATAAAAGGCATAAAATTGGAGTCGGTGATTTATTTCTACCTGAACAAGTTTATTGCTTCTGTTTTATTAATCGAACTCAGTGTATGTGTGTTTTCCCTCTCCGTTCCTAGACTTCCTATCTGATTGTTCATAGGTTGAAGCTTACAGAGAGGTATATACTTACAAATATAAGCTCTAGGGACAGACTCTCAGATAAACTCTCTCAAAATGCAACATTTAGCCATGTAGATCAGGTACTAAACAGTTCTATGCCGAACATTTTTCTGTGTGTTGTGAAATAAGAGTTTTCACATTTTTGATGACTAGCAGCTGAATTCTCAAAATAGCTCTGTCAGTTAGGGAATTGGACATTATTCCCATTTGATTCATGAGAAAACTGGGACTCAGAGTTATATACCTCGTTGAAGAAGTGAGAGCAAGGGATTATTATTATTATTATTTTAGGGAGAAAAGAAATTTAAGGGAGACACTGAAGCTTACTGAAAGGTGAGGAACAAATTAGGGAATCATGTCCAAACAAGGTCTAATGGTGGAAGAATAATATTACTCTGGGTGCCTTTCAGGCAAACGTATCATTAGAATACATTCCAGATATTATTTCATCAAAATGGTGGGTAGATTGAAGAGCTTTGCCAGAATAGCTTCTGAGAAGTTGGAAAATTCTAGGCTTAAATATCTGTTCTCTTTGTCATCTTTAAGCATATAGGCAGATCTCATCCCTGATTAAAAAACACATTTTGGCCCTGAAAATATTTATTATTTATGTGTGTTTCTTTTAATATACAACTCAAGAACTATTTCAAGGACATCTACCTTTTCATCCATCAGGTATTTATTAAGCATCTATAAAACACCTACGATATACCAGAAATCTTTTTTTTTTTAAGATTTTTATTTATTTATTTGTTAGAGAGAGAGAGAGAGAGCGAGCACAGGCAGACAGAGTGGCAGGCAGAGGCAGAGGGAGAAGCAGACTCCCTGCCAGGCAAGGAGCCTGATATGGGACTCGATCCCAGGACGCTGGGATCATGACCTGAGCCAAAGGCAGCTGCTTCACCAACTGAGCCACCTAGGCGTCCCTATACCAGAAATCTTTAGAACCTTTAAACAGAACACAGCCTGATGGAAGGGTAATCTATGCTGTTAAAAAGAAAACCACCAGCCCAACATGGAGCCACTGATGTTAAGACTTCATGTCAGCAAACCAGCGCTTAATACCTAACCTAACAGATTTCAACACCCCTCCGCTTCCCCTCCCACCCCGTTCCACCTTCCCCACTGAATATAACCTTTGAGCAGTCAACATGTAGCAGGTCAGCACTAGGAAATTTACTGATAGACGTCTTCCGTTCCCCTTTAGAGGACAACCTTGACTAAAACAGTATATTCTTTGCTAATAATTTCCAGTTTTTCACTCCCTCTCTGCCTTTAAAAAGCTCTCCTACAACTTAAAAGAGCTCCTTTCTATTTGCTGGATGGGATGCTGTCCCATTCATGAATTGTTCAATAACGACAATCTTTTAAATTCCTCAGTTGAATTTCTGTTGTCTAATAATGCTTTCATAGTACTTAAAAAAATGGGAAACAGCAACATTATACAAATAAATAAAATATAAGTAGGAAGTATAGTTTTAATTGAAGAAAATTAAGGATTGTAATGATTTAGGCAGCTGATTTAGATTCAGGATGCGTAAAGTCTCCCTTGAGAAAGGGATATTAAATTTAAGACCTGAAGGGAAATTAGGAATTAGGCTAAACTTCTGGGGAAAAGAATCCCCAGACAGGGCAGGAGATACTGGCAGTACCAAGTTGGTGACAGATTTGGTCCTTTTTCCTTGGGTGAGTATCGAAGCATTTTAAATGGGCAGTTACAAAGTTAAATTTTTAGCTAATTTAACTGCTGGGAGGCAAATGGATTGAAGGAAAAAAAAAGATGTAGAAGTCAAAAGCAGAGATTGTGGTGGGGAGGACACAGGAATCTACTTGACACACATCTCTTCAACTCAAAAAGGAACGCTTCATGGACAAATGCTAATTATCATTATTTAAGATTATTTTTGGTTAATAAGTAGCAATATTTTGGAATAAAATCCATAATCCAAAATATTAGTGGGATACAATTGTTCCTATGAATTTGCAGATCTGATGCCAAATCTATGCAAGAAGTTGAAAAAAAATGCTGGAAGCATGAACTTTTTGAAAAATCTCAGTGTCAGGCATAGTGTTCAAAAGAAGTATGTCCCACATTTGGCTCAATTTTGAGGCTTCACAATAATTAAGTATCTAAGAACCAACAGTTTAAGTCCCATCTTGCCAGAGTTCAAGAAGTCCATGTTTGTGTTTTGTTTTTGTTTTTACCGGTTTTATTCCTCAGGTGTTTTCTGAATATCCCCAGGGAAAGCTGACATGTTTGCCAAATCTATTCTGGTGACCACTGACCACTTTAGCCAGCCAAGTGTTCCTGGACCACAACATGGCTTCTGGGCATGTCACCCCTTGTGGTCTTGAGACTGGATTCTCTCAACAGGCTATATGCCTTTCCCATCTCCCCCTGCAGATTATATTCCCTGGCCTCAGATGCCCCCGTGGTGATAAGTGAGTCTGTAATTCTTAAGAAGATTTTTCTGAAGGCCTGGGGATAACAGAAGAGATTTGCAATTCAGAAAGAACAGAGCTGGAAACTTCAAACAGTCCATCTCAGCCCATGACACATGCTCTCCCATGCGGGACCACCCTTTCTCCCCAGTCTGTGCTCCAGAGCTTGGGTACCTGCAGCTACAGCAGCCTTCTTGCTTTCCAAGTGACTCTCCTCCAATGGTCACTTCCCTACCAGGAGTTTGCTCCCAGCCACTGGAGAGAAATGTATGTTTCTGGGTGAAAAATACTTGCAGGTGTACAATTCCATCCCTGGCAACACTTAATGTGCTTTTGCCAAGGGCTTTAGACCCTTGATCTTGGGTTTCTCCACTGCAGGATTGAATTTGTGTTTTACATTTGCCATGATCATAAAATTATTACTCCTGCACAACACAATAATTGTCCTCCAGTATGGTTTCGGCTTTTAGAGAAACAGACACCTGATCAAAGTGTAAAATGCTTGGATCTATATTAGGTTTCTAGGGCTTCCAGAACAAAGTACCCCGGACTGGGCTGCTTCAATAATAGAAGTTTATTGTCCCACAATTCTGGAGACAATAAATAAAATTCTAGAAACCCACGATCAAAGCGTTGGCAAGATTGGTTCCTTCTGGGAGCTGTGAGGAAGAATCTTTTCCATTCTTCTTTCCTAGCTTCTGGTGGTTGGCTGGCAATCTCTGGCTTTCCTTGGGTTGTAGAATCACCATGCCAGTCTCCACCTTTGGTATCGTGTGGTGTTCTTCCTGAATGTCTTCACACTGTCTTCCTTCTAGTGTCTCTGGGTCCAAATTCACCCTTTTGATATGGACACCAGTCACAGTGAAGCTGGGGAAGCTGCCTCTCTCCCAGGATAAAGAAGAGTCTCTGTGGTTGAAGGGTGAGGGATGGCAGCTATGGTCAGTGGAATTATCCCAAGTTTAATCCTTTTTTCTCCCCTTCTAAAAACTTCATTGTTTCATTTTGGATTATGAAAGTTATTATATGATCATTGTAGAGCATGTAGAAAATACAGGTAATTATAGAGGAGGGGAAAAAAAGCCATAATCTGGGGAGGAGTCAAGATGGTGGAGAAGTAGCAGGCTGAGACGACATCAGGCAGCAGGAGATCAGCTGGATGATTATCAAACCATTCCAAACACCTACGAATCCAACAGGAGATCGAAGACAAGAAGAACAACAATTCTAGAAACAGAAAATCGACCAATTTCTAAAAGGTAGGACCAGCGGAGAAGTGAATCCAACGCGTCGGGAAGATAGACCCCAGGGGGAGGGGCCGGCTCCCAGCAAGCAGCAGAACAATGGAGCACAAAATCAGGACTTTTAAAAGTCTGCTCCATGGAGTGACATCGCTCCAGAGGTTAAACTGGGGTGAAGACCCCACGGGGACAGCGTGGTCTCGCGGGGTCACAGAAGGATCGGGGGTGTCTGAGTGTCGCAGAGCTCACAGGTATTAGAGCGGGAAAGCCGGCTGTGGAGACAGAGCTGAGGTTTCCTAGAGCCATGGTCTGTGACACGGGCCGATGCTCTGTGACACAGGCCGGTGCTCTGTGCGAGGGGTCCCCACAAGATCCGGGGAGACTCCGACCCGGGAGAGATCAGGGATCTATGGGGTTTGGAGACTCCAGGTGGGACTCTGCCAGAGACAGAGATGCTTGGTCACAGGCTGGGTGAACTCGGAGCAGAGCCAGAAGCCAGTGAGACGGGACTGATTATGCTCGATTTTCTCCAAGCGCAGCCGGAGGCTGGGGAGACGGGAGTGATTAAGCGCTTTTCTCTGAAGGTGCACTGAAGACTGGGGCCCCTAGCTCTCAGCTCCTCCGAACCAGAGATTGGGAGGCCGCCATTTTCATTCCCGTCCTCCGGAACTCTACGGAAAGCGTTCAGGGAACAAAAGCTCCCGAAAGCGAACCTGAGAGGATTACTTAGCCTGGCCCTTGGTAAGGGCAGTGCAATTCCGCCTGGGGCAGAGACACTTGAGAATCACTACAACAGGCCCCTCCCCCAGAATATCAACAAGAAATCCAGCCAAGACCAAGTCCATTTAACAAGGAGAACAGTGGATTCTTATCTGGACAAAATGACAAGGCAGAAAAACTCACCACAAAAAAAAGAACAGGAGGCAGGACCGAAGGCTAGGGACCTAGTCAATACAGACATTGGTAATATGTCAGATCTGGAATTCAGGATGACGATTCTCAAGGTTCTAGCCGGGCTCAAAAAAGGCATGAAAGATATTAGAGAAGCCCTGTCAGGAGAAATAAAAGCCCTTTCTGGAGAAATAAAAGAACTAAAATCTAATCAAGTTGAAATAAAAAAAGCTATTAATGAGGTGCAATCAAAAATGGAGGCTCTTACTGCTAGAATAAATGAGGCAGAAGAAAGAATTAGTGATATAGAAGACCAAATGACAGAGAATAAAGAAGCTGAGCAAAAGAGAGACAAACAACTACTGGATCACGAGGGGAGAATTCGAGATAAGTGATACCATAAGATGAAACAATATTAGAATAATTGGGATTCCAGAAGAAGAAGAAAGAGAGAGAGGAGCAGAAGGTATATTGGAGAGAATTATTGTAGAGAATTTTCCTAATATAGCAAAGGGAACAAGCATCAAAATCCAGGAGGTGCAGAGAATACCCCTCAAAATCAATAGGAATAGGTCCACACCCCGTCATCTCATAGTAAAATTTACAAGTTTTAGCGACAAAGAGAAAATCCTGAAAGCAGCACGGGACAAGAAGTCTGTAACATACAATGGTAAAAATATTAGATTGGCAGCAGACTTATCCACAGAGACCTGGCAGGCCAGAAAGAACTGGCATGATATATTCAGAGCACTAAGCGAGAAAAACATGCAGCCAAGAATACTTTATCCAGCTAGGTTATCATTGAAAATAGAAGGAGAGATAAAAAGCTTCCAGGACAAATAAAAACTGAAAGAGTTTGTAAACACCAAACCAGCTCTACAGGAAATATTGAAAGGGGTCCTCTAAGCAAAGAGAGACCCTAAAAGTATTATCAGAAAGGAACAGAGACAATATACAGTAACAATCACCATACAGGCAATACAATGGCACTAAATTCATATCTCTCAATAGTTACCCTGAACGTAAATGGGCTAAATGCCCCAATCAAAAGACACAGGGTTTCAGAATGGATAAAAAAACAAAACCCATCCATATGCTGCCTACAAGAAACTCATTTTAGACCTGAAGACACCTCCAGATTGAAAGTGAGGGAGTGGAAAACAATTTACCATGCTAATGGACATCAGAAGAAAGCTGGGGTGGCAATCCTTATATCAGATCAATTAGATTTTAAGCCAAAGACTATAATAAGAGATGAGGAAGGGCACTATATCATACTCAAAGGGTCTGTCCAACAAGAAGATCTAACAATTTTAAATATCTATGCCCCTAACATGGGAGCAGCCAACTATATAAGCCAATTAATAGCAAAATCAAAACACATTGACAAGAATATAATAATAGTAGGGGACTTTAACACACCCCTCACTGAAATGGACAGATCATCCAAGCAAAAGATCAACAAGGAAATAAAGGTCTACATCACAGATATATTCAGAACATTCCATCCCAAAGCAACAGAATACACATTCTTCTCTAGTGCCCATGGAACATTCTCCAGAATAGATCACATCCTGGGTCATAAATCAGGTCTCAACAGGTATCAAAAGATTGGGATCATTCCCTGCATATTTTCAGACCACAATGTTCTGAAGCCTGAACTCAATCACAAGAGGAAATGTGGAAAGAGCACAAATACATAGAGACTCAACAGCATCCTTCTAAAGAATGAATGGGTCAACCAGGAAATTAAAGAAGAATTGAAAAAAACCATGGAAACAAATGATAATGAAAACACAACGGTCCAAAATCTGTGGGACACAGCAAAGGCAGTCCTGAGAGGAAAATATATAGCGATACAAGCCTATCTCAAGAAACAGGAAAGGTGTCAAATACACAACCTAACCCTATACCTAAAGGAGCTCGAGAAAGAACAACAAAGAAAGCCTAAACCCAGCGGGAGAAGAGAAATAATAAAGATCAAAGCAGAAATCAATGAAATAGAAACCAAAAAAAAAAAAAAAAATAGAACAAATCAATGAAACTAGGAGCTGGTTCTTTGAAAGAATTAGTAAGATTGATAAACCCCTGGCCAGACTTATCCAAAAGAAAAGAGAAAGGACCCAAATAAATAAAATCATGAATGAAAGAGGAGAGATCACAACCAACACTAAAGAAATACAAACAATCATAAGAAAATATTATGAGCAACTCTATGCCAACCAATTTGACAATCTGGAAGAAATGGATGCTTTCCTAGAGACATATAAACTACCAAAACTGAACCAGGAAGAAATAGAAAACCTGAATAGGCCCATAACCAGTAAGGAGACTGAAACAGTCATCAAAAATCTCCAAATAAACAAAAGCCCAGGGCCAGATGGCTTCCCAGGGGAATTCTACCAAACATTTAAAGAAGAATTAATTCCTATTCTCCTGAAACTGTTCCAAAAAATAGAAATGGAAGGAAAACTTCCAAACTCATTTTATGAGGCCAGCATCACCTTGATCCCCAAACCAGACAAGGATCCCATCAAAAAAGAGAATTACAGACCAATATCCTTGATGAACACAGATGCGAAAATTCTCACCAAAATACTAGCCAATAGGATCCAACAGTACATTAAAAGGATTATTCACCACGACCAAATGGGATTTATTCCAGGGCAGCAACGTTGGTTCGAGATCCACAAATCAATCAATGTGATACAATACATTAACAAAAGAAAGAACAAGAACCATATGATACTCTCAATAGATGCTGATAAAGCATTTGACAAAGTACAACATCCCTTCCTAAACAAAACTCTTCAAAGTGTAGGGATAGAAGGCACATACCTCAGTATTATCAAAGCCATCTATGAAAAACCCACTGCAAGTATCATTCTCAATGGAGAAAAACTGAGAGCTTTTCCGTTAAGGTCAGGAACACGGCAGGGATGTCCTCTATCACCACTACTATTCAACATAGTACTAGAAGTCCTAGCCTCAGCAATCAGACAACAAAAAGAAATTAAAGGCATCCAAATCGGCAAAGAAGAAGTCAAACTATCCCTCTTTGCAGATGATATGATACTATATGTGGAAAACCCAAAAGGCTCCACTCCAAAACTGCTAGAGCTTGTACAGGAATTCAGTAAAGTGTCAGGATATAAAATCAATGCACAGAAATCAGTTGCATTTCTTTACACCGACAACAAGACAGAAGAAAGAGAAATTAAGGAGTCAATCCCATTTACAATTACACCCAAAACCATAAGATACCTAGGAATAAACCTAACCAAAGAGGCAAAGAATCTATACTCAGAGAACTATAAAGTACTCATGAAAGAAATTGAGGAAGACACAAAGACCTGGAAACATGTTCCATGCTCATGGATTGGAAAAATAAATATTGTGAAAATGTCTATGCTACCTAAAGCTATCTACACATTTAATGCAATGCCTATCCAAATCCCATCCAATTTTTTCAAAGAAATGGAACAAATAATCCTAAAATTTATATGGAACCAGAAAAGACCTCGAATAGCCAAAGGAATATTGAAAAAGAAAGCCAAAG